>JAJJMC010003991.1:7842793-7985275 GCA_023531435.1 Papaver californicum
CCCCCCCCCCAACAATGATGAAAGTCGTGAAGAAAAAGATCCTCAAATTGCTAAGTGTGGGGGTGATTTACCCAATTTCTGACAGAAAATGGGTTAGTCCGATACAGTTGGTACCATAAAGATCTGGTGTTACCGCTTGTCATAAATCAAGAAGATGAACTTGTTCCTACACGAGTTCAAACCGGATGGAGAGTATGCATAGACTACAGAAAGCTTGACTGTGCTACTCGGAAGGATCACTTTCCTTTGCCTTTCATTGATCATATGTTAGAGAGGTTATCGGGATATTCTCATTATTGCTTTTTGGACGGTTATTCGAGCTACAATCAGATTTTTATTTCACTGGAGGATCAAGATAAGACTACTTTTACTTATCCTTTTGGTACATTCGCATATAGACAGATGTCGTTTGGTCTTTGCATTGTGCCTGCTGATAGGAGCCTAAACTACATAATTCAATTAACATTTCCTATGCTTGTTTTAGTTATTTTTCTTGCATTTTTGCCATAATACGTTTGTTTTAGCTTTTGTAGGTACTTTGGAGTGAGAAGCAAAAGAAGAGAAATAGGAGCTCAAGGCTTTTTTCAAAGTCATTAGACGTTTATGGGTGCGAAGAATAGAAACATACAAGTCTTAGTTGTGTGTAAAACAAAGAATCACTAAGGGGCATCCAGGTTTACAAAAGAAAACAGATAATTACTTGGGGAAGACCAACTATTTTATAAAAAATTGCTAAAGGAAGACGCTCTCTTGTTTGGGGCCACCTTATCATTCTAATTTAGAAATAAGTAACCTAAATCGAATCCTTTTCTCTCACTACCAAGTTTAGGTTCTCTACCGCTGCACCTAGTCTTGTCGTCGGCTAGAAATGGTTCGTGGGTGTGTTCGACTGGTTTGGAAGATAAAAAGGAATACTGTCTTGAGTTGAGCTCGTGAAAGAGGAGTTCGCTGACAGAGGAAAGGTTGTGGATCTATTGAATCGAAATGACAAGCGAATCTGTGGTGTGGCAGAGAAGATAAGACGCTGGTTGAGAAGAAATAAAAGAAGAAGTGTTGTCATTAAGAGATATTAAGATGGACAGAGTTATGGTTTTGAGATAGCGAGAAGAAGAAAAAAAAAAGAGGGTTTGTGGCAGATTGATGAAAAGAGAAATATGGGTTAGGTTTGTAATAAGAAAATAGGAAATTGGTATTGAATATTTGATTGATGTATATGGTGATGATTGAATGTATGGTTGATAGTGGCTCTGAGTTGGATTGAAATAGCCGATAACTTAGAGAGATGGGTTTCTGGCATGGTTTGAAGATGGAGCTGTAGTCGTGATCCTGTTGGTGATTATTTATGAATTGAAAGATTGAATGATGTATATTGAATGTTTGAATGGAATGTAGGGAAGGAGTTGGACGATGTTTGATTTATTAACAAATCATACCTAATTTCCACTAGAAAAGTGCACGGAAGATGTTTGATGGTTAGCCTGTATGAACTAGAAACACTTTAGTCCAAAATGGGACTAATATGGACTAGTTAGTCCTCACCCATTCAACTAGATACCATTTAGTCCTTTAGTTATTTAAAATATGGAAAGTACACTAATAAGGGTGGGCTTGGTATTGCTTTTATTTTTCTAAAAACACTTTCAAAACATAAATATAGTAATATTTATTCATATTAGTTTTTGGTAAACTTGTTAAAAAGTATTTTTTATACAAAGTACATCCAAAAGTCCCCAACTTTTAAAAGCTGGGGAGGAGGAGCTTTTAAAAGCTTTAAAAGCAGAAATTGTGGTACTATATAATTTTCATATCTGATTTTTCTTTTTTATCCCTATTTTATTTTATAAATGACAAAATTTATCCTTAAATCTATATATCATTTATTTTTTACTCTATATATTTTATTTTTTAAATATTATTATTTTTCATTTTCAAACTATATTTTATATACAATTTCAATGATTTTTTTTAATTTATCAATAATAAAAATAAGGCCAAATATTAAATAATTATTTAAATTTTAGTTTGATTTTTTATTTGAAAATTATATCTATAATAAGTAATTAATAGAAATAATATATTTTAACAATAAAATAATAATATTTATCAGTAAATTTAATATTATATAAATGCTTAAAAGTTATAAATTTAATTATTTTTTAAATCCAATAAACTTGAAGAAAACTATTTTCAGAGATATGCTTGTTTTTGTCATTTGCTACAACAACAATAGTTGAACTTGATATTTTACCAAACCCAATTTAATCATTTTTTTAATCAGCTTTAAATTTTAGTTATATTTTACCAAACGTTCGACTTTTTTTTTACACAACACAGCAACGCACAACAGAAAAACGCTTTTATAAAACTCACAGCAATACCAAACTAAGGCTAACCCTCATGATTTATAATTTCGTCCAAGAAAATTTACAGATTAGTCCAAAATGACTCATGATGATATTATCAATTTTAAATAATATAAAATTAATTTAAAAAATTTTTATCTTTTGAACCGCTCATCCAAAATTCATAAACTTTATATATTCATAAAGCTCTTTCCGAGATCTACAAAAAGAGTACCCATATGACTATAAAATTTTTATTTTTCGCTTTATTGTTATCTGATATGTACAAAAAAGTACACATGTACAAAATTTTCATAGGCTTATGCAGTCATTTTCTTACACTGCACCACTTTGTACATACCTACAAAACATGCATGAAATTGATCATTCATACTCACACTTATACCTAATTTTTCATGGAAATTACACTGGTGCACCAAGATGTACACCCCTGCAACATGCATAAAACCGATCATTCATAACCATACACAACCCTATTTTTTCATGGAAAATACATTGGTGCACCAATATGTGCATTCCTGCAAAACATACATAAAATCAATTATTCGTAACCATATACAAACCTACTTTTTCATGGGAATTACATTGGTGCACCAATATGTACACACCTACAAAAAATGCATTAAATTTTGATTTACGTATTTACACCTGCATAAGATTACACAGTCATTTTTTTTCCACATGTGCACTAGTTTGTACACATTTACGCAAGGATATAAGCTTATGCAGTCATTTTTTCAATATGTGCACAAGTTTGTACACAAGGTTATTTACGCAAGCATAAGCTTAAGCAATTATTTTTTCCACATGTGTACTAGTTTGAACATACAATTATTTATGTAAGCATGCATATAACTTTATGCAGTTAATTTTTCCGCATGTGCACCAGTTTGTACACACGGTTAATTCACACAAGCATAAACTTATCCGATCATTTTTCACCACATGTGCACCAGTTTTTACATAGTTATTTACACTAGCATAAACTTACGCAGTCATTTTTTCCACATGTGCACCAGTTTGTACACAGTTATTTACGCAAGCATAAACTTATGCAGTCATTTTTTCCACATGTGCACCAGCTTGTACACACATTGTAAATGTATAAAAAAAATTATAACTTGTGCACCAAAAAGTGCACGTGCACAAAAACAGTCTTTTTTTAACTAGTGTGAAATTATAACATGATTATGTACACACTTACAAAAAATTAACAGATCCAACGTCTATACCCATAAAATATGCAGTATATTCATGAGAGATCACAATGGTGTACAACTATCTACACACCCACAAAAATGCCATATATTCATGAGATAACATACTGGTGTACAAGCATATACACACCTAAAAAAATCCAACAAATCTAACATTCATACCTACAAAACAAGTCATATATTCATGAAAAACACGACATAAATTAACTTCAATATAAGAATCATTTCGTATTAACATACCCTCAAATTGAATCGGATATATATGGTTTTCAAAGTAATGATTCTAAAAAATAATTAAAAAAATCTTTGTATGATTAAAAAATAAAAGGAAAACTGATTTTCAGTTGATCCACATTGCAGTAAACACTTGAACAAGTTTCTTGACCAAATCAACAAAAAAAAAAGATACTCACCATTCCACAAAAATATTAGTTATACCTATTTGAAGGTTTCCAAACTTGTTTATTCACGACGACAAGCACCAACAAGGATTGACACCATACTAGCTACTACAACATCCTTATATACAAAGAATGAGCTTCAAATTTGGAGATGTAGTAAGCAAACTATAATCAAATTTACTTATCAATTATAAGACTGACGAACTCAACAGACAACCACTTTCCAAAATTTTCTTTAAAATGGAAAAGCTTCTAATCCCTGTAACAAGTAAAAATGATCAAGATAAATAAATAAATTTTTACCCAATCAGATAGTTGTTATTAGTATCTTTAAGGCTACATAGGTTTCTTTTTTAATTTTTGTATTTCATCTCTACAACATAAACAATAACATCCAAAGAGAAGGGAAACAATTCATGTATGAAACTATTAACGTTCAATCCAATAATAAAGAGAAGATCATGTATATATGTGAGAATGAAGTCGAGAAGAGACATTGTGTCCATACACAAAACTAACAACAACAAAAAAACCGAACTGAGCGCCCGTCACCGCTAACTAACAGAAAAACATAATCATGATAGACATGCAACAATTTTAAAAGCAGGGCACGTAATTACAAATTGAAAAATAACATCATAGGTAACAAAGCTAAGAACTTTACATTTGATAAGTGATATAGTATGTTTCAGAGGTGATGAAATCTTAGGGTTTATTTGACAAATGTATAAATAAGGTGAGAATTCTATAAAACCTCACTGTAATATACAATACAAATCAATTTGTTCATAAACCTTACTGAAATTTGGAATTGAAATTGCATAAGGAACTTACGTTTATTAACGGATGTAATCAGATCTTCTTCGTTCATCTCTTTCGCCTCTGTCTCTATATCTCTCTCTCCAAAACAAAAATAATATGAGATCTAATGTATACGGAAACATGAAAATGTTAATTAGGGTAATAAGAAAAAATTGCATTTTCAAATCGGCTGAAATTTGGGTTAACCCGTCCAAATTTGGACTAAACTATACGCAAGTTTTCAAATTATGACTAACGACCAAGCCTCATTGACTAGGACTAGAGCGTCCAAATCCCAATAAAAATAAGACTAAATGTTAATTTCTACATTTGAAATCAAACTAACATGCTTATTTGATGGACTATGAGTCTGTTTTGGGCTTTATGAGCCGTGGGTTTCTCTATGAAATTGTTTTGGGTAGAAGATTGTTGGGCATGACTTATTTTTGGAAACTTCGGGTTTTAGAGTTATTCCAGGAGTTGGGGAATAAATGAAGCTATATAAGAGAAACTTCAACAAGAGAGGGAGAGATCTAGGTTTTCACCTGATTCTATTCTCACCTCTTTTACGTTTTTTTGTAGGTTCACGGGGGGAAGATTTCTCACATATAGGGTGTGCAATTTATTTCTTCTTTAGTTCAATTGTTTCAACTCCAATTTATTAGTTAATTTTATTGTTGGTTAGGGATTAGTTGAATTTTACAATACATGATTCTTTGATTAATAAATTAGTTTTGTCTCATATTTATCGTTCATGATTCACCAACTATGTATATGACGCCGAAAAAAGACCGCCATGTATGATTTGATTGTTTGTTTAATCAAGTTGCAAATTGGTTGAACTCATATTCATATCTATAGCTAATTTAGGGTTTATTATACGCAAAAGTGATACTCCTAGGATACAAGTAGCATAACTGTGGTTATTGCTTGTAGTGATATATCCTAGTAATCACAAGTGGATCATGACCTTTGTTAAATTGAATTAGTGCGCTTTCCATGTTTAATTGCATTAATCAGCCTAATTTCATGAATCTTAATGCTCCTCGGGAATTAAACTTGATTAGTGCTTTTACACGTTATGTTGTTCTCTTGGTAGAATTCATATTCGCATCTTTTAATGTGTTTGTTGATGACTTGAGGAAATTTTCGGGATATTCTTGTGACCAAGGTATTCTAGGGCGTTTGATAAAACAAGATTAAATATCAATTCCAATTGTTAAGACAAGAACATGTTTGTGAATGAAAACGAAATCATTGACCGATATTCTCAACTTATTGATTCTTTTCTACAATTTCCTTGTTTCCTTAGTTAGTTTAATTACTTTCATTGAACCTGAAAATTCCCCCTTTTACATAAGAATTTAAAACCGAATAACAATCAAGACCTCCTAAAGGAACGAATTTTTCTTACCCTTGCTTCATATAAATCTTACGTAGTGAGAAAGTAATAAATAATTTTGGTGTGGTACGACACACAACACCTGCCACTTTTCAGATATCTATGGTTAGTATATTTTCTGATTACGTGGAACGTATCATTGAAGTATTTATGGATGACTTTAGTGTTTATGGTGATTCTTTTGATATTTTCTTAGAAAATCTTGAACTTGTTCTAAAAGATGCATAGACACTAACCTTGTTCTTAATTGGGGAAAATGTCACTTTATGGTAAACCATGGTATAATGCTCGGTCACATTGTGTCCTCTCGAGGGCTCGAAGTGGACAAAACAAAGATAGACTTAATAAGAAACTTACAGTACCCCACTTCAGTGAGGGAAATTCGCTTGTTTCTTGGTCATAGAGGTTTTTACAGAAGGTTTATCAAAGATTTTTCCAAAATCTCAATACCGATGTACAAATTGTTGCAAGAAGAGGTTACTTTCAACTTCAACCAGAAGTGCAAGGATGCCTTTGACAGATTGAAAGAATTGTTAACTACTGTACCAATTATTAAGTCACCTGATTGGATCTTGTTGTTCGAATTGATGTGTGATTCAAGTGATTATGCAGTTGGAGCTGTTTTGGGTCAGAAAGTGGACAAACGGTCGCATGTTATTTATTATGTATCTAGGACCCTAAACGATGCGCAAATCAACTATTCTATCACCGAGAAATGATTGTTAGCTTTAGTGTTTGCATTAGAAAAATTTAGATCATATTTGGTGGGTACAGAAGTGGTTGTATATTCTGATCACGCAGCACTTAGGTACCTACTCAAGAAGAAAGAAGCTAATCCAAGGCTAATACGGTGGATTCTGTTGCTGCAAGAATTTGATATTGAAATAAGAGACAAGAAAGATGTTGAGAATACAGTTGCAGATCATCTTAGTAGACTTGTTGTTTCTGAAGCAGAACTTTCCCTATAAGATCGTTTCCCAGACAAACAACTTTTCTCAATAGAAGATTTAACACCTTGGTACGATGATATTGTGAACTACTTGTTTACGAGACAGGTAACTAGTACAATATATAATTTTCAAAAGATAAAACTTAATAAGATAACCAAGTAGTATGTGTGGGATGATCCCTACTTGTGAAAATACTGTCCTGGTCTGATTATCCGCAGGTGCGTACCTAACTCTGAATTTCAATCCATTCTATCTTTTTGTCATTTTTATGCTTGTGGTGGCCACTTTGTTTCTAAACGTACCGCTTTTAAAGTTCTTGAGAGTGGCTTTTATTGGCCCACTTTATTTGAGGATGCATATACTTTTTGCAAATCTTGTGATAGATGTCAACGAACGGGCAATATAGGTGCTCGAAATCAAATGCCACTCATACCGATTCTTGTTGTAGAAATATTCGATGTGTGGGGAATTGATTTTATGGACCGTTTTGTTAATTCGTATAGAAAATTTTATATACTTCTTGCTGGGGATGGGATTATGTTTTGAAATGGGTAGAAGCTAAATCCACCCCTACTAATGATTCTCAAGTTGTTTGTGAGTTTCTGAAGGAAAATGTTTTCATCAAACACAGAACACCACGTGAGGTAATTAGTGATGGAGGTTCACACTTTCAAAAATCCTTCCATGCTTTGCTCAAGAAGTACAACATTAATCACTAGGTCGGTACGCCGTATCATCCACAAACAAGTGTGCAACCTGAAATTTCAAATCGTGAGATTAATTCGATTCTTGAGAAAACCATCAATATTACACGGAAAGATTGGAGCTTAAGGCTCAACAATGTATTATAGGCATATAGAATGGCATAAAAGATACTGATTGGCATGTCTCCACATCGGTTGGCTTATGGCAAAGCTTGTCATCTCCCGGTTGAACTTGAACATAAGGCTTTATGGGCGGTAAAGATGTGCAACATGGAGTATGATGAAGTGGAGAAGTAAAGAAAGTTACAACTCAATGAGCTAGAGGAGATACATAAAGATGCTTACGAGAGTTCTCGTATATACAAAAAGAAGATTAAGATCTTCCACGACATGATGATTTCTCGAAAAAAATTTGTTGTGGGAAAGAAAGTCCTTTTTTTTAATATTCTTCTTCGTTTATTTCCTGGTAAGCTAAGGTCCAAATGGGTTGAACCATTTTTTGTTACTAATGTTTTTTCTCATGGTGCAGTTGAGATTACTAGTATGAAAACCGGGATAATTTCCAAAGTCAACGGCCATAGACTGAATTCGTATTACGAAAAATTCTCTATGGAGAATGTAGACTTGATTAGACTTGAAGATTTTCTCCCTCTAGAGGAGTAATACGGGCGAGTAGAGAGTCGGGCTGACGACTTTAACTCAAGCGCTGAATGGGAGGAAACCCATTGGTTTTGTATTTCTATCTTTATCTTTTGATTTTTAGTAGTTTTTCATTTCATTACTTGGTTTCCCATCTTGATTTAACATTGGAGGAGTCAATTTACATTGAGGACAATGTAAAGTTTAAGTGTGGGGGAGTATTTAACATATAGAGTTTTTAGTCTTTACTTAGAGTTTACACTTTAGTAGGTGAATTTTTAGACTTTCTGTACATATTTGCATGAAAACCTCCAACTTTTAGATATTTTAGAGTCACTTAATATACTTCTATCTAAGTTTACATATGGAGTTCTTAATAAAATAACTGAACTTAGAAGTATCAGAGAACTATATTCGGTTTTCTTAATCGTTGAGAGGCAGTAGTTGACAAAAAGGGACTTAAACCACTAGTGGCGAATTAGGTGCAAAAAAGAATATAGTATTAGAGAAGTTGATCAATCATTATTAGATACTACCTATTGTTACATCAAGCGAGGCACCAGACCTTCAATTATTTATAGCTGTCTAAAAACTGTCCTTTATAGTGTGTGTCATCCTACATTAATTCCGAGTAGAATGATGACTTACCCAACTTTGCACCAATTTCAGCACTACTTTTTGATCTCTTGAGTGTTATTTCTTCAATCACGAGGGTGCCATCAAAAATTCTAACTTACAACATCTTTTGTGATCTTGTTTGCAGTTAGCATTGTTCTCTCTCTAGACAACAACAGGTCCATAGAAACACCATCATCATCAACAAGTCGAGCATCAGTAATTCGAAGGAAAGTTGAAGACGTTCAAGGTTTACAAAAAACGGTACAAGAACATGTTGAAGACTTATGTACAAGAGCGAAGGAAATCAAAAGATAAAAGTTAGTGAAGTTCATGAAATCAAGACAATACAAATTATGAAGAATCAAGTGGTAAAATCTTTATCCATGTAGATACCGTCAAAATCCATGGGACAGAACCCGTTAAGATCTCTATGTCTCCAAAATGGCTAAACACACACATTTTATTATTATTGAAGTCGTCTCCTAAATTTAATGGATTAGGTCCCAAATTAGAAAAGTCATCAAATCGACAACTTTTATTTTATAAGGCACATGGTCAAAATAGAAATTCTATAGTCTGGAATCTGATTACGGACTAGGAAGGTGTCAGACACCTTGTCCGCATGACCAAATAGACCGATCTTTACTTCAAGACTGGATTTAAGGTTTTTCACAAGAAGCTAAGATGCACAATTAATATTTAGCCTAATGAAAGCTACATACTACCTGGAATGCGTAAATATGAAACAAATACAAACAAAGCTAATCTAATAACACTAGCAGGACACTACATGGATCATTTGAAGAAAATAATAAATTAACGTTTCGTGGCCCATTTTTACTCAAACATCAGATAGCCGCACCCAATTAAAAATGTCAAAAAAATACTACTTCCGTTTCAGTAAAAGTGTTACTATTATTTTTTCATTTTAACTTAAAAATAAGTTGAAATAAATAAATAATAGTAACACTTTTGTTGAAACGGAAATAGTATTATTTATTTTATTTCTATTGATATACATTATACATATATACAGATTTTATTACCTACACTAATGATGACCAATGATCAAATGAAACCTAGACAAATTAAGCTAGTAAGGAAAATGAACAATTAATTTAAATTGCAAAAAGTAAAAGAAGGACGAGTTTGTAACATCTGATTTTCATCTCATTCATTTGTCAATCATCTCATTCATCATCATGTGTATCGCATTAACGGAAAATGACAATATATTACATTATTTATATATCACATTAGAGATTGATGGAATACCTGTTTTTGCTACTCAGTATATAGATGTAACTTGAGAAGATGGAAACCAACTAATGTTGTCCGGAATTGCACGGAAGAAAACCAGTGTTGCAAATACTAGTTCTAATCGTTTTCTCGGATCCTCTAGCTCTCTTCCCCTCAAATGTCCTTCCCTAAGCCTATGAAAATCTCTCTTATTTATAGTGTTCTAGAACAAGCCATAGTCGTCGGATTTATAGGAAGTGATCTAATGGCTCGTATAAAATACCTAAATTCTATCACTAAAATTATCAAAATCCTGATTTTCTTTCCGTTATTTATAAGATTTTTCTTCGTATCCAAACAAGACTAGGAGGCTAGGTAATTTGAAATATAGGGTTTTGGGTGATAAATTCGGCTAGAACAATGGGTGACCCGTAATAGGCCCGGAATGGGTTTTTGGACCCGATTCTCACACTTTTCACCATTTCGGACATATCTTGAGTTCTGGACCTTGGATTTGGGTGATTCAAAAGGTTAGGCGCTCTCCACAAGGCCCTCTACCATTAAATTCAAGATACATACGAATTCCACTCAGTTTTATAGGTGTTTCTCATTGCTAATGGGCTTAATAGATCTTACTTTTGCAATACTGATTGATATTCTTCCACGCAATTATCAAACATTTTAATTTAATGAATTTGGCCTTTAAATATGCAAAATTGGGGTGTCTACAGTTGCCCCTTTTTGGTCGAGGTTGCTGCAACTGAACGCCAAAGACAGAAACCCCTATTTTGCACAATCATAAAATGAAAACATTTCATAAAAATTCGAATCATTCTTACTATTATTATTATTTTTTAATTTTTTTTTCATAATAGAATTAAAATCAAAATCTACAACACATTTCTAAACAGAAGCTAACATCTCGCATCTTACACTGATTTTGAAATGCATATTGGAGGCAACCCTCTGCGACTCACACCAATGACGTTAGTCTACAAAATTTAACTTCTCTTCCAGTTTATTCATTTCATATTAATTATTGCAACAAACTTCGTGGAGGAAGCTACCATCTCGCATCTTACACCGCTTTTGAAATGTATATTGGAGGAGACCCTCTACGACTCATACCAATGATATTATCCTACACTAATTAACTTTTAATTTTAGAATTTTGCTCCAAATTGAATGATTCAAATTTTTGTAAAATATTTTTTTAAGAACATTGGCCAAAAACATTTTGTTGGTTTCCATTCTCATAAGAGTTATTCGGAATGACACTATTGAGTTCATCCGAAAATTTCTCGAGTATTTGATTTTACACTTGTAAACATTGCCATGATATTAATTATCAAGCCAATGATATTACTAGTGTGATGACGAAGTGAAAATAGGTAAGTCCACTTACATTTTAACTACAATTCAATTCTTTAATTCTTTTTGATATTTGAGATTCACTTGATTCATCAGCTTTGTCAATCATTTGGCAATTTTTGGATGTCGTTCTTATCATGGTGAATACCTTAATTTTCTTAAATCGTTCTTTAGAATTTGCATTTGATAAATTTTCCTTGCTCTTGTTCTGGCCCTGGGATGGTGGATCATCAAGCACGCTCTGATGTTGGTTGAACCTGAAAATCAAATAAATGTGGAAACTTTTTTTTTCCGAGAAACAAATTTGGAATCCTACAAAAATCCTAATGAAACATTTAAATATATATATATTATTTTTGAAGACTAATTTGAAAACCTACAAAAATTCTAAGGCAGCATTTTTTTGAAACCCTATAAAAAAATGATTTTATACAAATTATTGTACATGACCTGAACCAAAAGCATGGATGAATTTTCTTCAGGCCAAAATCGGGTAATTATCAGAAACTTTACCATTACCATGCCTTAGAATTTTTCGAAACAGTTAACTGCTACTGGATTTCCCTTAGTTTTCGAGTGAGCTCTGAAGTTCAATACTAGTCTTCCAAAATAATTCTCAAAATATATCCATAAAGCATTTTTTCTTCTTCACAAGAATTACTTTCTTCTTCTAAATTTTGAGCATAAATTGAGCACATATCCAATCTTTAATTGAGGGTTATATCTTCTTAATTACACCATTCGATCATTAACCAAAATCAGAATTCTTGATTTTCCATGTTCTTCATGTTCTTCCAATTTATTGATGTTTCACCTTACTGTTATCTGAATTTCTTTGAATCTTCATGTTGCAATTTTCAGAATTTCTTCTTCAAATACTGATCAATGTTTTTCACAAATTATTGATATTTCACTTTGCTACTCTCTGAATTTATTTGATGCTTCACCTTGCAATTTTATGATTTTTTTTCTTTCAAATACTGATCAATTTTCCCAAGTGGTTGTTTCAACTACCATTTATTTTATTTTTCCTTTTTCTTTTTTTCTCTCTATTTTTTCCCTTTTTTTTAGGTATGCTACTTTTGGTTTCACCAGGAACGTTCGTTGCTTACAAAACACAGAGAGGATAGAGAGGAATTAACGGGTATTGAAAATTAAAAAAAATATTGTGGAATAAGTATGATAAGATGGAAAAGGGTATTTCTGGAAAGGTAGGGCGGAATGAAAAATCCAAACTTAAAACTGTCCAAATTGGTCTTCTTTGGAGGTTTCTCTTATTATTTTTTTTACACAACGTGAACTGAACTTTTCATTCACATTTCTACTTCAAAGACAACCTTATCTTTTATTTATTTGAATTCGAGACAAAAGTCGAACGGGAAACGATTTTTTTTTGAAGCTAAAGTCCTAGCATAGTGACGACTCTGCCCCTAATTTTTATTATTTTTATATTATTATTTTTGGAGCAATGGGCCTAGCTTAATTGGTGATGACTCTTGTCTCTAAATCTTTTTTTTTTCCTTTTTTTAATGGGAGAGATGAAATAAAATTACTTTAGACAAAATAGAAAATTCTAGGTTTGAATGGGCTAGTATGGTAGATGGATAAATTGGTGTGGTAGAAAATGATTATGAATAGGTTGGTGTGGTAGAAAATGATTATGGACAGGTTGGTGAAATGGAAAATGGTAATGAATGGGTTATTGAAATGGCTATCCTCTCTTTTAAACAGTAAATGTTCACTGCCCCTGGTTTAAAAGATGAGCAATTTACCTCAATTGTAGCTTTCTTGGGTCAATCAGTATTTGCTGGTATGTAACTGGATCCTTGCAAGTAAAAATGGTTGATCATAATTTGTTCAAGATAAATCTCAAACTTCATCATGTATGTACGTCAATCTTCCTCCAATCTTCTAAAAATTCTCAAGTCACAAATTTTTCTTTACTTTCAAGTTCTAAAAATATTGATGACTTGAAAAAAAAGTTCCCTCTGATTTCTAATACTATCTTCTGATATATCTATTATAATCACTCAGTTTGACTGTTGGAGATTGTTTAATTCTTGTTTAATGTTTCAATTTCCTCATAGGATGGGTTGGTATCTTCTATCTTCTCTGCTTCATACCAGATTTTGTAGATTCATTTCTTTAGTGCCCTCAAAATTCAAGTCAGCACAAAAACTTTTTTTTTTGAAAACAATAATAAAAATAACCAAACTCTTTCTTCTTTTTTTTGAAAACAATAATAAAAACAACCTTATCTAAAAAAAGAAAAAGAAAAACTACGAAATGCAATTTTTTGATTTTTGGATTTTTTTTTCAAAACAATAAATGCATAAAACAAAACAATCCTATCTATAAAAAAAGAAAAGAAAACAATAACATGAAATAATTATCTTTTTTTTTTCAAATCATTTTTTTCCTTAATTTTTATTTATTTATTTACAAAGAAATCATTAGTCTGAAACTTTGTTGCCACCTGAACCTGAATCATAATGCTTTTCTCAAAGAATGATTAGTATCCACATGAAATATGAACATACCAAAAATGGAAAATATCAGCAAACAATATACCTGTGGCGGTACATATTTTGACCTTGAAAAATCACCCAATTATATGCATAAAATAAATTAACTACCAAATAATGATTAATGCAAAATGATTTTATGTAGATGAATTTCCATATATGAATTAATTATAAGCTTAAAAAATAAATTAATTATGTAAAACGAAATAAGTCACAGAAAATCGTCATTATGACTGATATGAATTTTTTATAAGTTCTAGGAAATCAGCACTAGAACTGATAAAGGATTATTATTATTATTATTATAAAATAATTTTCATTAAAGGGAGAAAGGCAGTTACATTGAGTTGGTAGGTAGTCTAGTCACTAGCTGAGCCCCTACACCTTTTTGAATAGAAATGCCTAGTCTAAAGAAAAGAGAATTACCAATTTTGTAATTGTAATTATGACTAGCTATGTAATTCTGGAGCCTTGTCATAAAGACCACTATATCCTCTCCCAGTTTTCCTAGGGTCGTAAAAGCAAACACACCTAAGCCGTATCCATGGTCACTGTATTTGACCAAATATTTGTTTCGCTTACGGGAGACAACATTCCCTGGTGTAAAAGCAACTCTCTCGCTGTCGAAAAAAGGGGAAACCCTTGTAACATCAAAGCACACATCTCGGCCTTCCTCCCAATTATAAACAAGCATATCAGCGGGCCTCAGTGAGTTTGTGTTGTCGGCTAAAAAGCCCAGCTTAACTTCCTTTCGGGCAGGAACACCGGCTTTAAAACACATGTCAACAACTACATCCCTAACAAGATCATACCTGAATTTGAGGCCCACCTCGCTAGCACAATGTAAGGCATGATCACCATAAACGTCCATTTCCCTACCACAAAAGGAACAAGGGATGTCCCCAACAAAAATTGGTATGCCCAACCTGTAGATGAGTATGGCCTTAAACTGGCGAGGCCCAACTGCTTGGTGTAGCCCAGCGATGGGGATGGCCTTGAGATAGTCTTGGGCATGGGTTATTCTGTTACACTGCCACAATATGCAGTCTCTTGTAGTCTGTTGGAAGCAACTGGGGATATTCTTCTTCACCATATCAAAGTACAACACTGACAAGGAATGCATGGGACGTGGGGAAACTGCTTTAATACTGAAAGAAGAGGGGGCCAAGCCACAAACCTGACAGAAGCTAGTCAGAGCTTGCTGGAAACTCTGGTGAAGGTCAGTGTCATTAGGCACCTTAAGGATGGAGTTCTGCACCTGAGTTGTCTGTATACAAGAAGCTAGATAACAGTACCTGCTGGAGTCCATCATGGTGTACACTCCCAGACCCCCATCCTTTATGGGTAGTGTAGCTATGTGCAACTGGTAAGGACCAAATCCATTTCCATCACCAGTAACTAGATACCTAAGGAACTGGCTAAGGTGCAGGTCATATTTCTCAGCATCCTGGTGTAGAACTGAAGAGCTGGTGGTCCTCAAGGTGAAGTACAAGCGGGATACCCCTGCACAATTTCTAAGGAGGAGCAGTTCACTCTGAGGGTCTTGCAGGAGCTTCAAGGACTCCATAAGCTGAAGAGTCGTATTCACCTTGTGTTGGACCAACTCATTGCAGAAACTAGCATCCAAGCTGACAGGACCACCGAGCAGCTTCACTCATTTGGCTGGCCTACTGATGCTTGTTGGGAAAACACCAACCTGGAAACTTCTGGGGTCTGTGTTAGGCCAAAATATCTTTGTCTTGTTAATGTTGAGGGACAAACCTCTACTGCTACCCTCAGCTTGGATAATGTGCAGAGCTTTATCCACCTCCAAGGTGTCACCCACAATGGTCCCATCATCTAGGTACCAGGCGTGCATATCCAAGGTACATTCTGAAGCAATTATAAGTATTAGGGGATGTAGAGTTAGGGAAAAAAGTAAAGGACCCAATGGATCACCCTGTTGAACTCCCTGAGCAGACAATAGGACATTGTCATTATAGTAGAGCTTAGCAGGATTTGCATAACAGAACTCCACCCACCTGGAGATGCAAGGACATCTGCCCCTAACTTCCTCAATTATGGCTGATCTATCCACAAAATTAAATGAATTGTTAAAGTCAATCAAGAGCATACACTTAGTTGAGGAGTTACCTTTCATTTTCAACAACCCATTTGATGAATGTAGGATACCTTCTCCGCCACATTGAACTCCCACTCCAAATTGGTAGTCCCCCAAATAAGTGGCCATGTCCTTACTGACCCCTGAGGATGCAAGTTTGGAACAGAGCCTTCTCCAAATAGTTCCCACTGCTATTGGCATAATGCCCCCACCAGGTTTGAGTAATGGAGTCATAGGTGCACTGGCAATGTAATCCCCCAACACAGTAGGACATATGCTAGCAAGCCATAAATTGACTACACATGCCATGGATGAAAGAAGGTCATCTGCAACAGCAGCAGCAGGGACACTGAGGGCATCCAAGAGATGTCGTGCTCTCAGCCGATCTCTACCACATGATGTCCCTTTGGGGAACCCTTTGATTGCACTCAAGACTGCTGCCTTGTCCATACTAAGAGCCTCAGCACTGACAGGGCCTTCAGGAATGCAAGGAAGTGGAACATCTGGGTGTTTGTGGCTCAACTCAGAGAGAGTGGTTGGAGAGCAAGGGATTATTATGAAAGGTATTTGATTAGACGAAAAGAGTGATTTACATAAAGAAGGTAGGAATCCTAGCCACAAGCTGGGCACGCACTCCCTTTTGAATGGAAATGCATAGTCTGAAGAACAAAGAGTTGCCGATTTTATAATTATAATCAAAACTGGCTATACAATTCTGCAACCTCTTTACAAACGTGTCCTCTCCAAGTTCCCATAGGATAGTGAAGGCTAGCACCCCGAGGCCATATACGTGAACGACACATTTGTCTGGATATTTGTTTCGTTTGTGAGTAATAGCGCTCGAAATGGCTTGTTCAGGCGTGTAAGTTGTTCTCCCGCCACCAATGAAAGGATACACCCAAGTAACATCGAGACAGACGTCGCGACCGTTCTCCCAGTTGTAAACCAGGATGTCCGCTGGCCGTAAGGAATTCTCGTTGTCCGATAAGAAGCCCGGTTTGACTTCTTTACGCACTGACACTCCGGCTCTGTAACACATGTCCGCAAGCACGTATCGGACCAAGTCGTGCCTGAAATTTAGGCCCACTTGGCTGGTACAGTGTAAGGCGTGGTCTCCGAAGACGTCCATGCCTCTACCGCAACAGGGACATAAACTGCTCTCTTCAAACATGGGTATCCCAAGTCTGTAGCTAAGCACATCCCGGAACTGGCGAGGCCCAATCGACTGGTTAAGCCCAGCTATGGGGACTGCTTTGAGGAAGTCTTGGGCATGGTTGAGTTTGGTGCATTGCCATAGGATGTTATCGCGTACAGACAAAGTGAATCTGATGGGGATGTTCTTCTTAACAGCATCAAAGTAGAGGACTTACAATGAGTGCATTGGGCTTGGGGAAGAAGCTTGGATGTTGAAAGAAGAGGTCAAGCCACATGCCTGGAAAAAAATGGACAGAGCAAGCTGATAACTGTAGTGTGTGTTTGTTGATGTATGAGCTCTGAGTATGGTGTTCTGCACCTGTTTGGTCTGAACACAAGAGGCAAGATAACTATAGTGGCTGGTGTCCTCCATTGTGTAGACACCCAGACCACCAACCTTCATAGGCAAGGTTGTCAGGCGCTGCTGTAGTGGCCCAAAACCAGCACCATCTCCTGTGACCAAATGCCTTATGAACTGCTGGAGATGCTGATCATAGTGGGCTGCAGGGAGCTGAAGAGCCAAGGGTCTGGTGGACCTCAGTGTGAAGTAAAGCTTGGAGACACCTGCACAATTGCGCAAGAGGACTAGCTCACACTGTGGGTCATGTAGCTTCTTCAGGGTCTCCATGAGCTGGAGCGTCTTCTCCACTATGCCATGCACAAAGTCACTACAGAAATTTAAGTCCAGACTTACTGGAACCTCAAGTAACTTCACTCCTCTCTCAGGCCTACTGATGTCGACTGGGAAGGTCCCCTCCATCAGGCTTCTGGGGTCAACTGTAGGCCAGAAAAGCTCTGTTTTGGTGATGTTAAGGAGCATCCCCCTCCTGTAACCTTCTGGATGAATGATGTTCAGGGCTTTGGAAACTCCAAAGTGTCACCAGCAATAGTACCATCATCTAGGTACCAGGAATGTAAATCTAATGTGCAATATGAGGTTATTCTGATGATAATAGGGTGCAGGGTCAGAACAAAAAGTAAGGGGCCTAGTGGGTCACCTTATTGGACTCCTTGAGAAGACATGAGGATGTTGTCATTGTAGTAGAGCTTGGATGGTTTGGCATAGCATAACTCCACCCACCTGGAGATGCTTGACACCTAACTCTGACTTCTTTGATCATGGAAGATCTATCAACCATATTGAAGGCATTTCTGAAATCAACAAGGAGCATGCTCTTACTTGGTGAGTTACCTTGTATCTCCAGGAGCCTGTTGGCAGAGTGATGGCTTCCTCTCCACATTGGACCCCCACACTAAACTGAAGGTCTCCAAGGTATGCTGACATATTTTTGTAGACAGTAGAGGCAACAAGTTTTGAACACAGCCTCTTCCAGATTATGCCAACTGTAATATGACTCAGCCCTCCATTAGGTTTGAGCAGGGGTGTCAAGGGGGCACTGGCAATATACTCCCCTAACTGATGGGCACTTCCCTGCTAACCATAAGTTGACCACTCCTGTTATAGAAGTTAGAAGTTCATCTGCCACAGCTGAAGCTGGACTACATAGTGCATCCAGGAGGTGCTGAGCCCTGAGACCATCACTCCCACAGGAAGTCCCTTTGGGGAAGACTTTAATGGCATTCAGGACTGCATTTTTGTTTATATTAAGGGCTTCATCTTGGACTGGCTCTGCAGGGATGGAAGGTGGAGGGGCACTTGGGTGTTTCTGACTCAGGTCGAGTAGGGTGGCTCGGGAATTGGGAGCAAAAGTATTTTTATTATTATTATTATTATTATAATAAAAAAAGACTTTCATTAAAGGGAGAAAAGTATTTTTTATATAGCATTGGTAGAGATCCTAGCCACAAGATAAGCCCCTACCCCTTTCTGAATGGAAATGCCTAATCTAAAAAAAAAAAATCCCCAACTTTGTAGTTATAGTCGTGGCTAGCCATGCAGTTCTGCAGTCTCGTCATGAAGCCAACAGTGTCCTCTCCCAACTCCCCCAGAGTCGTAAAGGCAAGAACACCCAAGCCATATCCATGCTCGTTACGTTTGTCCAAATATTTATTACGTTTGCGCGTAACAGCGTTAGAGATGACAATCCCAGGCGTAAACTCAACCCTCTCACCTCCTGGAAAAGAGGACACCCCTGTGACGTCAAAGCACACGTCTCGACCCTCCTCCCAGTTGTATATGAGTATATCCGCGGGCCTAAGGGCGCTTGCGTTGTCAGACAAGAAACCCAGCTTGACTTCCTTACGGGCAGTGACACCATCTTTAAAACACATATCCGCCACCACGTCTCTAACTAGGTCGTGCCTAAATTTGAGACCCACTTCACTGGCGCAGTGTAGGGCGTGATCCCCAAAGGCATCCATTTCTCTGCCGCAATAAGAACAAGAGCTACCCTCAGCAAACATAGCAATACCCAACCTATAACAAAGAATGGCCTAAATTGGCGAGGCCCAATAGATTGGTGTAGCTCTGTGATTGGGATAACTTTGAGGTAGTCTTGTGCATGGCTCAGTCGATTACATTGCAACAAAATGCAATTGCGCTCAGTATGGTGGAAACTGCTGGGGATACTCTTCTTGACTATATCAAAGTACAACACTGCCAGAGAATGCATGGTTCGGGGGGAAGTTGCTTTAATACTGAGAGAAGAAAGAGGAATCCCACAGACCTGACTGAAGCTAAGAAAGGCTTGCTGGAAGATGAGATGGAGTGCAGTGTCCCTGTCCACATGGAGAATAGTGTTCTGTACCTGGGTTGTCTGAAGACAGGAGGCGAGGTAGCAGTAAAAGCTAGAATCTTTCAAAGTGTAAACCCTTAACCCCCCATCCTTCATAGGCAAAGACGCTATGCGCATTTGGTAAGAACCAAACCCAGCTCCATCGCTAGTGACCAAATATCTTAGGAACTAGCATAAATGCTGGTCGTAATACTCAGCTGACTGGTACAAGACAGAGGGGCTGGTGGTCCTCAAAGTGAAGTATAAGCGCGACACCCCAGCAAAATTTCTGAGAAGAAGCAATTCATTTTATGGATCCTGCAGAAGCTTCAAAGACTCCATTAACTGAAGAGTTTTCTCCACCCTACGCTGGACCATCTCGTTGCAGAAGTTAGCATCCAGACTAACAGGCCCACCTAGGAGCTTCACTCCTCTTGCTGGTCTACTGATGGTGGCCGGGAACACACCATTCTCCAAACTTCTGGGTTCTGAATTGGGACAGAATAGCTCTGTCTTGTTAATATTGAGGGATAAGCCTCTGCTGCTCCATCAGATTGGATGATGTGTAAATCTTGATCCACCTCTAGAGTGTCGCCAACAATAGTCCCATAGTCCAAATACCAAGCATGCATAACCAAGGTGCACTTAGAAGCAATTTCTAAAATGAGCGGGTGTAATATCAGAGCAAACAGTAAAGGCCCCAATGGGTCTCCCTGTTGGACGCCCTGAGCCGACTAAAGCACTTTTTCATTGTAATAATGTATTGCCGGCTTTGTATAGCAAAATTCAACCCATCTAGAAATACCAGGGCACCTGGACCTGACTTCATTTATGATTGCGGTTCTATCCACCAAATTAAAAGCATTGTTGAAGTCTATTAAAAGCATGCATTTGGTGGAGGAGTTACCTTGCAGCTCCAAAATTCTGTTTGCGGAATGCAAAATGCCTTCCCCGCCACGTTGGACTCCCACGCCGAATTGGTGATCTCCTAGGTAAGAGGCCATTTCCTTTCCGACCCCTGACGCAGCCAATTTAGAGCAAAGCATCCTCCAGATGGTTCCCACTGCGATGGGACTTATGCCCCCTCCAGGCTTGATCAAGGGATTAAGAGGGGCACTCGCAATGTAAGCACCAAGCACTGATAGGCATCTACCCGCTAACCACATGTTGACTACACCTGTCATAGAAGACAAGAGGTCATCTGCCACGCCGATAGCAGGTCCACTTAGGGAATCCAAAAGATGCTGGGCGCGAAGGCCATCTCTACCACACGAAGTTCCTTTGGGAAACCCCTTGATGGCACTTAGAACTGCCGATTTGTCTACACAAAGAGGATGAACCACGATTGGGTCTATAGGGATGCAGGGAAGCGCCGCAGTAGGGTGTCTGTGGCTAAGCTCTGCAAGAGTATCTTGAGATCATGGGGCTATGCCATTGAAGGCTAACACTTTGATAGCATCCGTGTACTCGCCTAGGCCCAGTTTCCTCCTACACGCTGCAAGATTGGACTAGGATATTATCTCCAATGCTGACTCCCGTAAGCGAAACAAATATTTGGTCAAATGTACTAACCATGGATACGGCTTAGGTGTGTTTTCTTTTACGACCCTAGGCGAGCTGGGAGAGGATACAATGGTCTTTATGACAAGACTGCAGAATTGCATGGCTAGTCATGATTACAATTACAAAATTGACAATTCTCTTTTTTTTAGACTAGGCATTTCTATTCAAAAAGGTGTAGGGGCTTAGCTGGTGGCTAGGCTATCTACCAACTCAATGTAACTGCCTTTCTCCATTTAATGAAAGTTATTTTATTATTATTGTTATTATTATTATTATTATTATTATTATTATTATTATTATTATTATTGAAGAAGAAAGACTTTACAAGGAATAGGTGGGAATCCTAGCCACAAGCTGGGCAACAACACCCTTTTGGATGACAAGTCAAAGTCTATGGAAGAGAAAACTACTTACTCTCGCGGAGGCATCTTGACTAGCCAAACAGTTCTTCAGCCTTATTATTATTATTGGATAAAGAGTATTTTTACAAGAAACTAGTTAGAAACCTAACAAGCTAAGCTCCAACAATGTACTACATTAGTTAAACAGGTTATCGTGCTAGCCTACCATCGATCCTCATGAGGAACCAGCCAATGGAGCCGAAGCGGATAGGAGGGCTGATTATGTCACAAGGGGGGAAGTTAACACTACCTTCCATGTCAAATTTTGCAGTATTGAGCCATCGGTGATTCGAACCTGGGACCTCCTGGAGTGCATCAAACCTGTGAGAAACGGAAATGACCAGTTGAACTACCTACCCGCTGTGATTATTATTATTGTTAGTAGTAGTAACGACATCTCTCGGGTCGTCCGAAAAAAATGCGTTCTAGGAAATCATCACTAAGACTAATGAAGGATGAGGAGTTCTAGGAAATCGCCACTAGAACTAACAAATGATTATTATTATTATTATTATAAAAATGACTTTCATTAAAGGGAGAAAAGCATTTTTTTACATAGCGTTGGTAGGGAGCCTAGCCACAAGCTGAGCCCCTACCCCTTTCTGAATGGAAATGCCTAATCTAAAGAAAAGGGAATCCCCAACTTTGTAGTTATATTCGGCTAGCCATGCAATTCTGTAATCTCGTCATGAAGCCAATCGTGTCATCTCCCAACTCCCCCAGAGTCGTAAAGGCGAGAACTCCCAAGCTGTATCCATTCTCATTACATTTGTCCAAATATTTATTGCGTTTACGCGTAACAGCATTGGCAATGGCAATCCCAGGCGTAAACGCAACCCTCTCGCCTCCTGCAAACGGGGACACCCCTGTGATGTCGAAGCAAACGTCTCGACCCTCCTCCCAGTTGTATACAAGTATGTCCGCGGGCCTAAGGGGGCTTGCACTGTCAGCTAAGAAGCGCAGCTTGACTTCCTTACGGGCTGAGACACCAGCTTTAAACACATATCCGCAACCACGTCTCTAACAAGGTCGTGCCTAAATTTGAGACTCACTTCACTGGCACAGTGTAGGGCGTGATCCCCAAAGGCATCCATATCTATGCCGCAGAAAGAACATGAGCTACCCTCAGCAAACATAGCAATACCCAACCTATAACAAAGAATTGCCCTAAATTGGCGAGGCCCAATAGATTGGTGAAGCCCAGTGATTGGGATAGCTTTGATGTAGTCTTGAGCATGACTCAGCCTATTACATTGCCACAGAATGCAATCGCGTTCAGACTGGTTGAAACTGCTAGGGATACTCTTCTTCACCATATCAAAGTACAACACTTCCAGAGAATGCATGGGTCGGGGGGCAAAAATAATATTATTATTATTATTATTATTATTATCATTATTATTATTATTATTATTGCTATAAAAAAAGACTTTCATTAAAGAGAGAAAAACGTTTTTACATTGTTATTATTATTATTATTATTATTATCATCATTTGTAAACACATGGCATGCATGATGTAAAATTATAAGATATGAAATCATGCATATGCTAAAAATTATTGTGCAAAATTAATGTACTGAGAAATTAAATATGGTGATGTTTTTCTAAAATTGGGTATTTCTTCAAAAATCAAACATTTTCAAATTGCCCCTAGATTTGGGCTTGCGCGTTACTGATTAGTTAAGCCACTAACTGACGTTCCCTGAATTTATATTAAACAATCTATGTGCACTAATTGTTTTCAATAACAAACACAAATAAACAAGACCATATACCAAAAGGTTGTATACCCCTTGCCGGGTTCACAAGTATAAAATAAAAGCACTTAAGTCAACCTAATGGTTTAAATGTCTACATTCGACTATATGTATGCATGGGGAACTAGTTATCAGGTAGGCTTAGGTTACCTTGCAAAATATACCTCAGACATAGTTAGACTAGTCTTCTTTCGTACTAGGCTAAGGCTTGTGGTGGTTCAGTTGGTAAATCCCATCAAGTCCAAGACACGGGTTTAGCTTACTAGCCACTGGTTTCACTAAGAATCGAACGTCCGACGATGCAAAATGAAATGCAAAAATACACGTGCTCATGTTTATATTACAAAAATATATATATATATACAAAATAAATAAAAAAACTAAATATATACAAAATAATATACAAAACCTTAAATTCCTATCGTTTTTCAAGTTATATTCTCAAACATCCCCAGTGAAATCGCCACTGTAGATACCGTTAAAATCCACGGGACAGAACCCGTTAAGATCTCTAAATTTCCAAAATAGCTAAACATACACATTTTATTATTATCGAAGTTATCACCTAATTTTAAGGGATTAGGTCCCGAATTAGAGAAGTCATCAAATTGATAACTTTTCTTTTATAAGGCATATGGTCAAAATAGAAATTCTATATTATGGAAATTTGGTTACAGACTAGAAAGGTGTTAGACACCTAGTCCTCCTGATCAAATAGACCGGTCTTTACTTCAAGACTGGATTTAAGGTTTTTCACCAGAAGGTAAGATGCACAATTAATATCTAGCCTAATGAAAACTACATAATACCTGGAATATGTAAACATGAAACAAATACAAACAAAGCTAATCTAAACACTAGCAGGACACTACATGGATCGTTTGAAGAAAATAACAAATTAACCTTTCGTGGCCCATTTTTCTCAAACATCAAATTACCGCATCGAGTCAAAAAAATATTCTTTTCATTTCAGTAAAAATGTTATTATCACTTTTTCATTTTAATTTAAAAATAGATTAAAACAAAAAAATAATAATAACATTTTATTTGAAACGGAAATAACATTATTTGTTTCATTCTTATTAATATATTAATATATGCATGTATATATTTATGTACGGATTTTATTACCTACACTAATGATGACCAATGATCAAATGAAACCTAGAAAAATTAAGCTAGTAAGGCAAATGAACAATTAATTCAAATTGCAAAATGTAAAAGAAGGACGAGTTTGTAGCATCTGATATTCATTCTTTCATTTGTCAATCATCTCATCCATCATCATGTGTATCACATTAATGGAAAATGACAATATATTACATCACAAATGCATCACATTAGAGATTGGTGGAATACCTGTTTTTGCTACTCAATATATAGATGTAACTTGAGAAGATGGAAACCAACTATTGCTTCCGGAATTGCACGGAAGATAAACCAGTTTTGCAAATACTAGTTCTAATCGTTTTCTCCGATCCTCTAGTTTTTCCCCCCCAAAAGTCTTTCCCTAAGAGCATCCACAGTGGAACGATCAAATCTCGGACCAAACTAAATTTGATCTTTGGTCTGTCCAAAATGGATCACAGTGATGCGAATTTGGTCCACTTTTTTTACTGTTTTGGATCAAAAATGATCCGAGAACTGGACCAAAGCAGAATATGGTGGAGCGTGAAGCCAACTGTGCATCTCGTGCAAGGCGTAATACTAGACATCCGTTTCATTGATCCAGACGTGAACCAGAATGCCGCCTGATGAAGCGTTCACCCAAGAACATACCCAGCAGGGCGTAAGATCAGAAGCACGCTTGGTATTCAGACGTTCGTTTAAAGTAACGTTCGTGTTAGACGTCTGGTTAAAACAACGCTTGTTATAAAAGTGTGTCTAAGGTAACGCCTATTTATAAACGTTATTTAAACTAACGCCTTGTGTAGGGCGTGTGTCTAAGCGAGCGCTCGCTTAGAATTAACAAATGGCGACAATGATCGAAAAGAAATTAGTAAATGCTGTAGCGTATGAACCCTTAGTGCTAACTAGATGTAATTATTTCAGTCAGAAAGCTTTCAGAAATAAATTTAAATTATTTCAGCCACAGATATTATAGCATTTCTTAAATCTGGGAATGGACCAGAAAAATCATTGTTGGACAAATGCCTGAAAATGGAAAAACAAATAGCTTAAGAAAAATTAAAAAACTGTACTGAGATACTTACACTTGAAACAGGAACTAATGATACTTGCTTACAGCGTATTAACACCCGTAAGTTATTGAAATTTTGGGAGGGTGGTTTCATATTAATTATGAATGCATAGATCATACTTATTTTTAAAAACAGAGACGGGCGTTCGTCTAGCACATCGTCTGATGGAGCAGGCGTTATTTTACACACGCGTCCATTTTTATTATCCACACGAACCATCTGTATGTGTAGAATGGTTAGTTTCACGCCTTATCAGGCGTTCTTCTACACACACGCTTGTAAATGGGGCGTGATGTTAAGCGTACGTCTATCATCAGATATTCTTCTGGGTAGCGTTTCCCACCGAGCGTTCATCCTGCTTCCGCCCCAACCAAACGTTATCACTTGCATACGCCCGTATAACACAATTCCAACAGACGGATATTTGTGTATGCGCCCAACGACAGGCGTTAACTTACTCTTACGCCCGATCAAATTTTACTCGCTGTCCGTTGCGTTTCAGGCGGAGTAAACCCAAATTTTTTTGGTCTTTACTCTTTGGGTTTGGTCTCACCACTGTGAGTGCTCTAAGCCTATGGAAATCTCTCTTATATATAGTGTTGTAGAACAAACCATAGTCGTCGGATTTAGAGGAAGTGATCTAATGACTCACATAAAATATCTAAATTCTATTAAATTATCAAATATCCTGATTTTATTTCCATTATTTATAAGATTTTTTATTCATACCCAAACAAGACTAGGATGCTAGGTAATAAAAAAATATAGTGATAAATTCGGCTAGAACAATGGTGACCCGTAATGGGTCCGAAATGGGGTTTTGGACCTGATTCTTACACTTTTCACTATTTCGGACATATTTTGAGCTCTGGACCTTGGATTTGGATGATTCAAAAGGCTACGCGCACTCCACAAGGCCCTCTACCATTAAATCCAAGATAAAAATACGAATTCCAATAAGTTTTATAGGTGTTTCTTATTGCTAATGTGCTTAATAAATCTTACTTTTGCTTCCACGCAATTCTCAAACATTTCAATTTAATGAATTTGACCTTTAAATGTGTAAAATTGGAGTGTCTACAATCCCACTGCCATAAATAGTTTCACTGTTTATTTTATTTTATTTTATTTTTTAATCTGTATTTTACTTTGAAGTTCTTCAAAATAAATAAATATGTATATTGGTATATTGTATATTTCTTTGTTTATTCATTCAATAAGGCCGTGGGGAAGAAGAAATTTACAAAGAAGCTTCAAACAACAAGGAATTGAGGAAAAGACTTATAAGTATTAAGGTTTTATGAAGGTCAAGAGTTCATCATTAACAGTTGAAGACCGAAGAATCGAAGACGTTTCTATTAGATGTTGTGAGAGTGGTGCTAATTATAGATTGACGACAAGGTAAGTATGCATAACCATCCTCATATAGTGGTTGATTTCCTTTCTTAGAGGTCATCATAAAAAAAAGGTTCTTTTCGTCTCACATTTCTATGGGATAATAAAAAATAATTAGGAAAGTTTTCTCTTTCACCATCCAACGTGTGCGGGATTTCTATCATCATTCCTGCCTGCACATATGAGAACCATAAAGTGCGTATCTTGAGTGCAATTTCATAAAACCCTATTAGTGAGGCAGAAGTTGAGGAGAAATACTTATTCGACCGCTCTCGAGGGTGTATTCTTTTATATGGTTGGTTTTCTCCTAACTCAAGAGTTAAGCATGATAATTATGATCTTTGATATTTTTATCTCCTTCATAATGTTCTCTGGAATTTTTGGAAGTTGGAGTATAGGTTTTATGGGTATACCTCTTGTAACCCTCACGAGACTATAACTCGTCCATTAGGACACCTAGGAGTTTAAAGGCTTGTTACACATGCTAAGTGTAACCTTGTCCTCAACGAAATAGAGTTTTGTATTTTAGTTTAGGTTATTCTAATTAGGTAGTTGCTCGAGGACTAGCAAAAGACAAGTTTGGGGGAATTCGATAGGTGTATTATTTGCGCTAGTTTAGTACTCTAATTTATTGATTTCTTGTTATTTTTCATATCATTATGCTTTGATTTTTTTTGTTTTCGAGTTCTTGGAATTTTGAAGTGGATTCAAACAAAGAAGAACAAGAGAGTTCATTACGACATAAAATGAACAAGGAAGCCAAGTGCTACAATTGGATCTAGAGAAATAACTAAATCTAAATCATTCAAAAACTAATATTTCTTCACTCTATCTTTAAGGAAATTTAAAAACGAAGACAACGCAAAAAAAATGAGGTCATTCCGACTCCGAACGAAGAAGTTATGGGCAAAGCAAGATTAGAAGATTTGAGTCTACAGATAAAGGTTTGGCTGGGAGCTTGCTAGCCGAACGATGATAAATAAATTATTCGGAAGAATTTACAAATAAAGGTTCGGTAAGGAGAAGTTCCAATGAAGCTAACCGAAATTTAGAAGCTAATTTCGGTGAGAAACGAAGATTCCAGAGAGATGTTCGACTAGGAAACAAAAAGATCCAGGAGAAGGTTCGGTTGGGAACTCTCCCACCACGAACTAGCCCAAATTTATACTTATCCTAGGCAATATTTACATTCCAGGTTCATCCGGGAAGGTTACCATTGTTTCCAGCCGAACCCTGGACATATTTGGACGTATTTTGGCTTCTAAAACGAGGAAAACCCGGTCCTGGAAGGATTCTAAGCCCTAGATATCATGAGTAATATATAAAGAGACTCCCAAGATATTAATAAGATACCTTTACATTACTTTGAAAAACTTGGAGGAGATCAACAACACAAGAAGAAAAAGCTAGGGTTTGGAGCGGTTTCATCATCATAACGAATTCTCTATACCCTAATGTATAACATGGGTGCTTCTACATCCATGAGTAGCTAAACACTTAATTTATTGAGGTTGAATTTTAAGTTCTAGACATGATTTGATTTATTATATATATGAATCTATTTTGAAGTTCTTCGTATGATTATCGTTTGTTTTTACTAATATGAATGTTCATGATTGATTGATAGATTGTTTAGGTAGCCAAGATTTGTTAATTAATCTAAAGCTATTAAGAGTTGGGGTATCCGTAATTGTATCATAACATTTTACAAAAGTAGAGAACGTGGGACCTTGCATAGGGATTCTGTGGAGTAATGACGTGTAAAAACAACATTAGAAAGTGGACCGAGCATACTGAGTTTAACTACTAGGATTAAACCTACTTCAGGGTGTTTCATCCGGATAGAATCTGGAGACTATGCGTACCTGTTATCCAGTGATATAAGAAATTTTTGGGATAACTAAGCGTACTTGTTATCATACGGTTGGTGATAATCTGTTATGAATGAAGAATAAATGAGTATATTAATTCAATGATTGTATAGTAACGAAGAAGGATTCCTCGATCATATTTCTCTCCATTGCTTGCATCATAATTACTTTTAATTGCTTTGCTAATTATTTTTAACCTAAAATAAATCTTCAGACATTTTAAAACTAGAACTCCTTTCTTTTTGTGGGAACGAATCTTATTTACTACTCCCTCCGTGCCTATTTAGATGAAAGTTTATGGCATTATACAAGTCCATATTAGACGAGGTTTTCATATTTTTCCCTAAATTTTCCTGATTTATCCCTATCTCAATATTATACACTAACTTAGGAAATTGTGTAAGCTCAAAATTCTAAGTGGCATTCTTAAAATCTCTATTTAAAAATCAATTTTTATTCACAACTAAAATAATTTTGCAACTCTATATTAAAAATTGGAACTAAAAACTAGGAGCAGTAGGAAATATTATTGAGGGCATTTCTGGAAATTTTTTGGTCTCTTTCTTTTTCTTAATTTGTGTGAAAACACCTTCACCTTTATTTAAATAGGGACGGAGGAAGTACTATATTATTCTTTAGTGAAGTAGAAGATAAGTGAATTAATTTGTGCATCTACGACACGTATCAGTGACCCGTAACAAAACGATATCCTGTCTCTACCATGGTATTAAGAATCGTACGAGTCACGATTCGACTCGTACGATTTGAGTCAATTTTTAACAATTAGGTTGGACTCGTTTACATGAATCGAATCTTCATTGAATCGTGAAGATTCTATTTTTTTGTGCGATTCTTACTTTCTTTTTACTCGGTTCTTTCTTTGTGTGATTCTTACTTTTTTTTCAAATGCAAAGTGCTTACTTTCTTTTTACTCGGTTCAAAAATTAGAACTAAAAACTAGGAGCAGTAGGAAATATTATTGAGGGCATTTCTGAAAAGTTTTTAGTCTCTTTCTTTTTCTTAAGTCGTATACTTGAGTCGAATCTTCATTGAATCGTGAAGATTCTCTTCCGTTGTGTGATTCTTACTTTTTATTACTCGGTTCTTTTTTTGTGTGATTCTTACTTTTTTGTCAAAAATACAAAGTGTGAGAATGTTTGGCATCGAACCTTAGACCTCATGTGTGCTCATATACACTCCTAACCATTACACTATGGTACTTATTTTTGAATTATATTGAAACTATTTTAATTTTATAAATTATTAATGCTTCAAATACCAAAATTTGGCGATCTTTTATAAATGTTTACATAATTCAATATTATCTATAAGAAAACATACGATTTAATAATCAACAGTGAAATCTTCGATTCACGATTCAACATACGGTTCGATTCTCCAAATTGAAAAACGATTCGCTCCGGGATTCACGATTTCACAATCTTGGTCCTTACCAACGGTTCATGTAGTAACCTAGCATTGGTAATTAATATTTCGTTAACCCTAAAGATAACAAAATTAGAGATGTATTAAAATTATATTGGTATTGTATGTGTATGTATCCTTACTTTATTTATTTTAATTTTTATCTATTTTAATTTTTGATCTTGTAAATAGTGGATTCCATAAGCAATACGTAGTATGTTATTGACCCCAAAATTGTCCAACATGGAAATTATAAAGTCCTCTAGTAATCCAAATTATTATGGGTTCCATCAGTAATCCATAAAATACCGACTCAAGAAGTAATCCAACATAGAAATTATAAATTCCTCTAATAATCCAAATTATTATAGGTTTCAACAGTAATCCATAAAATATAGACTCCATAAGTGATCTATGAAAATAATTGGACTCCGGGAAAGTCATGAATTTTTTTAGGCTACCGATAAGGCTCACAATTTAATGATTTGTTGATGGTTCTATTAATTTACTCTCTTTTATAATTGAGGGATATGGATTTCGGAAATAATCTATCTGACATCAATATAAACGATGGGGATATCTATCTCGAAGACAATGGAACATCGAACACCATTTTCGTAACCCCGAATATTTTATAACCCTACAAAATTTTAAATGTGAATAACATTTCGGGTTTGAACAACTTTTGAATAATGCATATCAGGCGGTGTAGAATTTATTGCTATTGACGCCTTATATTCTACTGCATTCTAGAAAAATCTATTGAGTTTACAAATTAGTTGGTGTAACTACCACCTTGAAACGATAAGTGAGTATTTTAAGGAGTATTTATAAATTTATCTATTTTGTGCCAGAAGCACGTTGTAGATAAGCTTAATATTTTCTCTTCTGGGTTGTTCCGTACGAGAATTTAAACAATCGAATCTCACATTATCATTAACCAGAATTTTAATGGCTTTGAATTATTCATGCTTAGGCATGGTTGGCTTGGACACCCAGGCTCTACCAAGATGAGTAGAACGATACAAAATGCTCATGGACATCTTTTACAGGATTTGAAGTTTCTGTTAAGGAAGGATGTCGATTGTGTTGTTTGTCCCTGAGACATTTGGTTGTTGAACTAGCATTAACAAAAGTAATGTCTTGTTTATAGCTTGAATTGCAGATGAGACTGTATTCCCACCATTATGGGGAGAAGGTAATCCATAATAGAAACAACGTGAAATATCTCATCTTTTCTCGAGCCTACAGTTGTTTCTGGATACTTTTTAATTAATTAAAACCTAAAAACTATTATGAGTAAAATTGTATTATTTGAAAATCAAGACAAAGGTAAGAAACCAGAGGTTTTAAAGAAATTTGATAATATTGTATGCCACAAGAAGATGGCATGACAATCCGTCACCAGAAATTGGTGTAAGTAAGGTCGTTGGCACGGCAACTCGCCACCAACAATTAGTATGAATAAAATAACCTTTAAGGTTCTCCCACTTTAATCAAGGGAGAAACGTCAGCTCAAGATGTTGATACAAATTATGTTGATAACTTAATATATTTTTCCCACCTCAACCAGGGGATAAAAACCACCACTAGAAGTTGGCACATGTTATGCCGGAAACATAAATGGATTTTTCATTAAGTCGGTGTAGAATGGTGAGTTTTTGACAAGGGGTAGAATTATAAAATTATCCTCTGCCTAGAACCAGACTAGCATTAGTCACATTAGAGTAGCGTCCCAGGGACACATTATCCTTTGTGTTAGAAGCGCTAGCAGCGCATTGGCATTAGAGGCGCTAGCATCCTATCTTAGTAGCAAATTGGCCAGAAGCGCTTGGCGCTAGCTTCCTCAGCTAGAAGCACTTGGCGCTAGCTTCCTCGGCCAGAATCATATTGGCGCTAGCTTCCTCGGCCAGAAGCGTATTGGTGCTAGCTTCCTTGACTTAGAGTTAGCTTTAGCGCTAAAAGCGCTAGCCTCCTTGTCTAGTAGCGTCTTAGCCTTTTGCGGTTAAAAAAAAGATAGCTTCTTGCTAGAAGCTAGCACATTGGCCTTGCTACCAAAACGCTAGCACACCTTTGCGCCTAAGAAGCTAACACATTAGCTTATTTTCCTAAGGATCTAGTCCTAGCCTTGCTAGCTGCTTTCCTTTAAAAATACGTAATTCTTTTCAATACTGGCCTAATACCAATGCTAGCTTTATATGGTTATCTAATAAGCCTCCTTACTAAGGAAGATCCTCGCAATATTGGCTTTAAACACTTTCAGAATTATGCCTTGCTACTTCTAAGCTGATTTCTAGCTATTAAAACAACCATGTTACTCCTAAAATAATACATAATCACTAAATTTACCAGATCGACGCTGATCAGTCTAATCCAGTGAGTTGCGCGACTTGCCTCACTAACTTAGCAAGTCATCTAACTTGACTTGACCTAATCAAAATAATAGTGGTTCATGACTCCACTATCATTCTATGAGATATCAAATACAACACATGAGGGGATTCTCATTGGGGTATTGGTCTGGCGGTCTACGGTAATCGTGCGTTGTGACAACACATCCACAAACAAGAAGGTAATAAGTAATGGGATGGTTACAGAATATTTGAGAGGAAGAGGAGTAGTGGTCATACAATTTTTCCATACTTTTTGGACATGAATCCACTACAATCTCCATAATCGTCACTTCTCCATCTCTCCCTAACTTCCACCACTTACGAGAAATCAGTGTGTCTCCTCAGAAATATAAATAGATGGCTTCATCTATTCGAAATGAGGACAAGAGAGAGAAATAAGATATACAGGATTAGTGATTCATCCCAGAGATAAACCATTTTTTATCACACATTACAATTACTCATCACACTGAGATTTCTCAACCTTCTTTGCTTCTCTCCCTTAAGACTTACCCAATCTTCTGTACCCGTATATTGTGAAACTTTATTGAATATGCATGCACTAGAGAAATATGTGAGATCGTATCTGATTGTCGATTATTTAAAATAGTAGTTATGTACCCATCTGCAGAGGAACATCGATATCGTGATTGGTAGGCATATAATGCAAAATAAATTGGATCTAAATATGTCGAAAAACGCAAGGTTCCGATCCGACCCACAACGTAAAATTATGAAGTCTGGATGTTACAGGTTGATGTTTGAGATGAAGCACAAAGAGAGTAATATAATCACTATAAGTATGATATGAGGGTTTCCTGTTGAACCCCAAGATTGGTTCTGTATAACTAAAGTATTCTCCTAATATTAATACAACATAGCGTGTTAGTCCCTGAAGGACTCAAATTACTTATAGTTATGACAAGTGATTGGTGATTATATATGAATCCTTGAAGGATTTGAGTTTCTAACTGAGGCAACAATCTGACCCCATGAACTAAGTCGGTCTTGAAACTTGGTCATAATCACCACTTCGGATAAGAGAAGTTTGTGATCAATCCTTTATGTATTTATCATACTTGGTACAAGATCAAAATCCGGATAAACTGATGATATCATCTTTAGGTTCTTGAAGAATCATATTATAATGTTAAAATCCATGGTTGAACATAACTGTGAGATCTCGCTGAAAATAAAAATACTTTCTCGACATAAAGTTTGAGAACATGCTAGCATTAACCCTATTTGTGTAGACAAGAGTATTTAATTTTGATAACTGTGATAGTTATTGTATTGCAAAATATCACCATTGTTATGATCCTTTAGAGTGTGAGATGATATATATGTCACATATGTAGACATATTGCTATATGGTCCAGATGTACCATTAAGGCTTACAAGAAGCCTATTTTCATTGTTAGGCCTGAAGTTAAAACGACAATCTGAAACTGGTGTAAAAAAAATAAATGATCTAGATGCAAGGCGTGCAATGTTGGTTGTGCACCAGGTACAAGATCTGGGAGCCAACCCTCTATAGTAAATCATTTTTCTAAAAGCAGTATAATATCTGCATCACCATCCATTTTGAAAAGGTTTTACTTCAGGGGGACTAATTATGCAGGATTTACATGGAATTAAACGCACTGTATTCTCTTCTTTATTCAAGGTTTTGTCCCATTAGGTTTTTCTTGTCAAAGTTTTAACGAAAAATGTTGAGTCCAGTGTTATCCACGATTCGAAATGTTGTACTATTTTTCCTTCGCTATTATGTTTTTTCCCTTTGGGGTTTTCTTGACAAGGTTTTGATGGGCCATGAACTTAGAAAAATTACAAATAGAATGCACCATGGGAGGTTATAAACAAATCACTGAAGCATCCACATTCAAGAAGTCGTTCACAAGATTGAAATGAGGCAACTCAAAAATTTGTCAAGCTAAAAGTATTATAGAAGCCGTGAAGAAGGGGAGGGGGAAATTTCTAAACTACATTATTTTCCCTCCGTTACGGTTTTTCCTACTAGATTTTCCAAACAAGGTTTTAATGAGCTAGTTCTCTCAGTTTCACCACATGTTACGCTCTTTTTTCTTCGCTATGATTTTTTCCAACGGATAGGATTTTAACGAGATAATATTTTTACGTGGTGGACATCATGGTGTAGTGTTATGAAATATTTAAGTAGATGAACTACCACTCTAATAATCCAATACTGATAAGGTACTTACTACCCACAAAATGTATGTTAGTTTGATAACTCTTATAACCCCATGTATAATTAGTGTTATAATCTCCTTTATGATGGAAAGCCTATATAAAAAATCTCTTCCCACCTTATATTTACATACAAACAAATTTTTCTTGTTTCTTCTACTGTATTGTTCTTGTTTTAATGTTCTTCTATAGTTTATTATAAATTAATGTCCGAGAAAATAATGGCAGAAGAAGGAAGATTAACACTCCTCGGATTCATAAGGCAATGCCGTACATATGCTTGTCATTCCACTCATTGTATGGAAATTACATCGCATCCGCTTCAATTATAAAAATACACGGCATTTACGTAGTGTTGCGCATCAGCAATTTATGGATCTAATCTCTAAAATTGGCTAAATACCAACCAACGCTTGAGTCCAACAAAGAAGTCCACTATATGCAGCAAAGCGATTAGTTCATCATCCAATAAAAAAAAAGACAAAGTTAAAGTTATCAATATTTTGTGGATTGTATCCAGACAGAGGGATGGACTAGGTGGAATAAAAAGATCCCTGTCTTTCTCTCATTGGAACCTTTAGTGTCTTGTGCATCTTTGAATTCAACAAGACAAAGTTCAACCCAAAATATTTGTATATATATTATTGATGATAGCGACTACGGAGCTAGGCAAGGTTCAAATGGCTTATTAATTCTGATATGGACAGCGAAAGCTAGCGTAATTCTACAATGCTAGTATAGAAAGAAGAAACCTATTATTGGGGTTATATACTTGTATATTTTTATTCTTTGAAACCACAGTGGATTAAAACGTTTAAAATCGTGATAGAAGATTTTTGTCTATAGTAAATATTAAAAATATCCTTCCTCCATAAATAAATCTAAATCTAACAACTATTTATTAAAAAAATTATTACTATTATTATTCTCTTCTTTTTCATAATTTATAATGAATTAATAATAAAAAAAAATATTTTTTTTCAAGAATTATTTAGGGCTAGGAATAGATGAACTCTTAACCATGACATTCACTACGACTAGGAGTTTATCTTCTCCTGGCCTAAATAGTTCATCTACGATTAGAAAAATAATTAATTTCTAGTCGTTGGATATTTTACGGCTGATTTAGACTTAGTAATTTATCTACGGTTAGGAATTAATCATTTTTCATCCGTAGAACAATAATTTTTTATTATTTACGACTGGAAAATGATAAATTTCTTATTTTCATAACGAGTACAAGACTATTACGGTTAGAAATTTATCAATTTCTAACCGTAAATGAGTTATTTACTGCCAGTAACTAATCATTTATTAATTTTTAATAACAATTTACGGTTAGAAAATAATTAATCATAGCCGATTCATTTTTATATATATACCTATTACGGCTGGGAATTGATGAATTCCTAACCGAAAATAAACTACTTACAGCCAGGAATTAATCTTTTTCGGCCAATAGAGCTTCTTCTTCCTCAATTTGAATGGCAGTAAAACCACCATCTTGCCTGTTTTGTCTCGGCAACCCACAACCAGCGTCTCTAACTCGAGCCCAATTCAAAATCCAACTTTAGACCCAATCTTTATTTCTTCATTCTCGATTGATTCTTGTTCTTCACTGTCTCAATCTCTTCGACACAAACCATCCAAAAAGTAAGATAATGAAAACCCAAATATATTCACACTCCTTCCTTCCATCTTTCCAAACATCAATTGCAATACTTGAACTCCCAGCACCATTAGAATCAATTTTTTACAAAATTATCAGAACCCTAATCCCAAATTATCGAAATCTTGATATTTATCCAAATCCCAAATACTGACTCCAAACCTCAAATTGATCAAATTTCTGAAAACCATAAGTTAAAGAAATTGATCTAGCTACCTGACCCAAATAAAGATTGAAACCCTAGATATTAAATCTTCTCAGAATGAAAATAACAGTTACTACTAACCCAAAAAAACTAAAACCCTAAAAAAATTAGAGAAAGTTAGATCTGATCAGATCGGTTAAATCAAAGAACGTCTCAAGATTCCATACCATAAAAAAAAAACAAATTACCCCAAAACGAAGAGCTTTAACAATGATAGATACTTATTTATTTTGTTTAAACCAACTGAACTTCTAATAAAAATGGTAGAGAAATTGGGTATGAGATGAATTTATACTTGGTAGCGAAATGGATTGAGTTTGTAAGGATTTAGGTTTTTGCTGTGGTGAGAAATCAGGGAGAAAGAGTTAAAATAGTCGAAAAACTTGGAGAAGATGATGCTTATAACACGTTTGTATAAGATTATAACACGTGTCAATAAGATTGAATCATTACCATTGATTTAATGGTAACATCATAGCCGTTAGATGCTAAGCCCACATCAGGGATATATTTGTAAACTCACATAATTAATTTTATAAAATTAATTAAAATCTAGTCAATAAGACAATAACAGTCAACGCCGATCAACGTCTTTTCCAGGTACTAAATTCTATGTTGGACAAATATTTTACCAAACATTAACATTGGACAAATTGTTAGTACCAAAAACCAATTAACCCTAAAAAAATATAATATTTATTATTAATCTAATCCAAGTATTAATCTTAATTAGTTTAGCTAATTAAGTTAATTATCACTAATTAATCTATGATACTCTAGATATTATGAAAATACTGCGATAAGAAATGTTGGGGTTGGTTACAAAATAACTCTATTTTATTTTCTTATAAACCCCTTAGAAAAAAGTACGCAGCTCAAATAATAAGTTTTATAGAAAAAAAATAAAACAAAAACAAAAACTTATTTCCTGAACAACCCAATTTTTATAATTTATTGGGCAGTACTCTTTTTGGATGCCATTCTTTCTTAAACAATGAAATTCTTCTCTATCAATCAAAAAGATAAAATCAAATGTTAGGTACATAAATCACTGTACCAATGACTCCTTAATTTTTTTAGCTTTAGTAGTTAAATCTAATTTTATACCGTTTTTAGTGATATAATATGTAACATTTATCTTAAATATATTTGAAAAATGTAAAAAAGAAAAAAATTGAATCCTACGGTAAACTAGGCAAATGCAGTTTCTACATTTTTAAAAATTAAATTAGAAATGGTACAAATACTTATAAATGCTAAAAAAAATATAAAAATATAAAAAGATTCTTTATACAGTATAATCCCTATGAATAATAGCGTCTGGAGCGGTAAAATTTATCTATTTATTACGATATTAATAATCAAAAAATAATAAATATTAATTTATATATTAGAATCCATTCCATGGATGGCACCACGCAATTCAATTGAACCGTTAGATAGTAAAGGCACTAGAGAACTGCAAAATTTAATCAATGGATAAAATTATCACAATGATATAGATGTTGGATACCTTTTGAAATATCCTTAAGAGAGTAGAATTTCTGATTTGTTGACTGACGAGGATACAATTAAAAGTATAACGGAAAAGGAAGAAAGTGGCGATGTGGAAGCTAAAGATGAATGTATAGTTATAGAACCTCCTTTACGAAAAGAAGCTATCAAAGTTACAGGGATATTGAATAGTTTTTTTTATTCTACTATAAAATGACAATACCAAAAACTTTTTTAATGTTAAAAAAAGTCCACGATGTAATTTAATATCAATTTTTAAAAAAATTGAAATTTTAATTCAATATCAATTTTAAAATTTTATTAATTTATAAATTTTGTAGATTATTAATTTAGTATGTTGTTCTGGTAAAATTAATTATTTTAGTGTGATTATTAATTATCATCGGTTAATTTATCTAGGAAGTCTTGATATGTGTTAGCGGAACTTATTTTCGATAGCACATGCAATCATTGACGCAGTTAGGACTTTTCTTTAGTGATGTCAAATACAGTTTCCTTCAAAATTTTACTCATCCGACTCTATAAATAACAAAATTTCCAATAATATCATCATATTTACCGTTCACACAAGACCAAAATTTTAAAAGTCCAAGCAAATTTACACCAAGATTCGAAAACAAGTAGAGCCTAGCGTCTCAATTCTATGTGCCTCAGTACCTGCATGTAATTCTCGCCCAAAATGATCAGGTGGATTTGACTTTTTTTTATTTTATACACGAAAACCGGACTCTGATCTCAATCCAAACTTAGCCAGGTATACTGGTTTCATTGTCAGATGCACCCCGTCAAATCTAACTATATAATTGCATTAATAGTAATACAAACTCTTACGGTGGGGATCGAACCACTTTCTCCTTATTGAAATTGATGGAAAACTTTTAGGTTTTTAAGAATGAGCTGAACAAATAAAAAAAAACAATTGTAAAAGCACATACAACAATGGCATCTATAAAACTATATATACTGCACTATATTTAGTTTAGTTTTGACTGTTTTGCAAAATACACACGAATACAAAAATAAAACATAACGAATCCTAATTTTAGTGAGTACGAGAGTGTATGTGCATTGTACGTGTGTAAACGTTAGTTTTTCACTTTATCCTCAAAGTGTATTAAAGTTATGGTGGAAAACGTATAAAAATAACAATGAGAAATAAATATGTTAAAAAGTAAAAATTCGATATTCTTGTTTATGCTCGTTGTATAGATAATTTTAAGAGCTTTCCGAATATATAAAGTTTACCAAAATCCGATGTATAGTTCGAAATATATGATATTTTTAAGTTTTCATGATTATTATATTTTTTGTAAATATGAAAAAATTAATCTAACGACTGATTTTAAGAAAATCCAACGAATATAGTCAATAGTTCACATGGAAAAATTAGTCTTCTATCCGACGACCCAATTTTTAGCTTGGAAAATCTAGTAGTTGAATTTCATATAAAATAAAAATTGGTTAATATTTTTGATTTTATGTTGTTCTCATTAAAATGGGAGAGATAAGTGACTGTGTTTTCTTCGGCCATGGTTTGTAGATTTGCCTGGTAAATTGGTTCAATTTTAGTTTACACTTGAGCCTTACAAAATGCTATTTAGTTTGTGTTATACGTGCTCTATCATAGACATACTTTAAAACTATGCTTGTTGCCGGACTCGGTTTAGCCTAGCAAGAAGCATACATTCAATGTATGATTGGTCCAATGTAATCGATATTGATTTTGACTGAGACACTGGTACATTTGTATCAGGAAAATTATCCTTGAAATATAGATGAAATCTCGGTACTAAATTTTATACCTATATAATAATTATATCAAACGTTTGTCGTACATTATACCTATTAAGATATAAAACCAGTACTCATTTTTCTAAAATACCATCAAACAAACTCAGGATATTACCAAAAATCAAATATTTGTATGAAACAGATAAAACCCACATACAAAATCAGAATTACAAGACTCAAACCTAAGAGAGTTGTTGATTTTGATGTAAATATTCAGAATTGCAAAGCTCAAACCTAAGAGAGTTATTGAACATGAAACAATAATGACATACAAACATGGAAATTGGAATATTGAGACATGAAATTGAGATGAAACCCATAAAACATGAGCAATGATTGGAAACCCTAGAATAAGGATTTATTTTATTTTATTTTTGAAATACCCTCACCCTAATATTGCCTAACTCATCTAACTCGGCTAACTCGTCTTGATCCATCTCGGCTGATATTATCGACCGAATACCGTATCAGTGATATAGCGTGCCTCGTCTCGGGTGAGTGCCGAAATCGGTATTATTGATAAGACGTCCAACGAGAAGGAGTTTTCTACGGTCAGTGCAGTGAGATTCGTGGAACTAATCATGCCTTTATGCCTATAGTTTTAGAAGCAGTTCCTAGGAAAGATTATGGTTCTTGGGTATCCAATCAATTACAATTCATAGCGGCACCCGAGGCTGAGGCTCCATCCCCTATAGTTTTATCTCAGTCATCTCGACCGCGATTGACTATATTGGTTTGGTCATACATGATAAACGCCAAATTTCACTTCTAAATTTGGCAGATAAGCTAACTTATTTGGCATTGCCAAATGCATCAATCAAAAGGAAAATCTACTCTACATTGTGGAAGCTCTAGGAATCGTGATTTCTCAACGAACAAGATATTTATTTTATGCTCATACTTGTTTTAAATCGTGTTATCTCTTGTTACCTATAATTTGGGTACACTGACGCGGATACAACGATGTGGACATGGACACGGACAAATTCTCAAAAAATTAGGACGCGGACACGTTATGAAATCAATGATATTTTTCACCAAAATGTATATATATTATGAATGTAATTTCTCAAAAAATACTAATAAATTAATGATAAACAATAAATTTGTGTAGGAATAAGCATAAACACCAATGAAATAATACATATAGAAAAAATTTAGACATTATTAGTTTACATTCATTTTAAAATAGTGTGAGACAGATGCATATGATGCCACCGATGTGTCTGAGGCGAAGACGCGCACATCCAAGTCTCGGACGCGAGTCTGACGCGAACACGTGACCATTTTAGACGCGTCCGTGCTACGTAACCTATAAAGTCATGGTAACTAACATGGGTGTATTAGATCATGATTTATATAGTTGGAATAAGATAATAGTTTTTTCTGAACCTAGCAGATTTATAATATTTCTTAAAAGAATACCAGATTCTTAAAGATATATAATTTGGATTAAATTTGGATTAATTTTGATTTATATAGATTGAAATAGAATTCCAAACACCAAATAATTTCTCAAAAAAAAGGTTACGATGCATAAAAAAATTTAAAGAGCTTCGTCAAAGTTTTCACATTTCGGGTCAAATGATAAAGTTTAAAGAGGTAATTTTACAAGGGCAATATATTGAGATAAATTAGATAAAATACAATAATTCTAGAGGAGGAAATTAGCAGGTTAATAAAGAAAAAGGCTATATTTAAAAGAGAAACTCATGACCAGCATCATCTTATAAATACATGAGAAAGAATGCTATGTTTCAATGGAAAAACATAGCATACCGTGATAAATACAAAATTCCAGTATATAAATGTAGATGATGGGTTTTTGCCAAGGCGAGAATTGTAAAATATAATACGCTTCTGACCCGGGTCTCAGAATATTGAACTTCAGTTTCTGCAAAGAATTTTAAGACATGAATTCTCCCTCTCTCTATATATACACATATATATAGTCACGATTATTCTTTATATCAATATTGTAACCCTAATTGAATGTAATTGATTTATCAAAGTTTCCATACAAGCCTGTATGAAAGCTAATAGCAAGATACACACGAGTATACTTGATGAGGTATCACGGCTATGCCTACATCTCAAGTCAATCTTATGTCAATCATAAAAATGTATCCAATTTTTGTGCCTGCCACAATTTAATGTTAGCCATAATTTTGTACCAAACACAAAATTGAAGCTCTAATTGGCTAAACACTACCTATCCATACTTAAGTTAATTATCTCCAATATTGGTCGAAATACAAAGAAACCCTACTATTGGTCGAAACCCTGATTTCTAACGTACCATCATAATCATCTTGGAAAAACGTACCAATGGGTTGAGAATAGGGAAAAATGTTCTAAACATCACATGTTTCCCTATGTGTCTACTACAATGTACTAAATAATTTTTTATTCCGAGTAACGGTCTAAGAGATATGGCCTAAACCCTAGATAAAGTACAAGATGAAAACTACCAGAATTTTGCCTAAAATATACCTCGAAGGATGTTGTTTGCTCTGTTTACTACCAAAATGAGTTCAAAACCTAAAATCTTTCTGCGGTGGGATACAGTTGGATATTTCCGGATTCCGAATTGGGGTTAACTATCGAAAACGGACATTGTATGAAGAATCTACATCGTTTTCGTAAAGTAGCTCTTTTCATGTTTGGTCCTCCAACTTGGTTGGCCATGTTGATCCTTGCTTAGTGGAGCAATCAATGTGAATGACACAAATTAAAAGTCCAATTTTAAGCTTATGAGTCGCTACAATTAGGTTTGCAACGCTTATTGCAAACATCAAACGTAGCCTATAAACGTTGCAAACAACCCACTTGAACGGCCAACTTTAACCTAGTGTGTGAACGACCAACATTAGGGTTTGCAACTCGGCAAAACTTAACCTAATACTTGGACGACTAATATTCGAACTTATAATGTTTATATTTGAACATGCTACCCATGTTTTCACACTCAGCATGCTATGCATATTTTTGCACTTAGCATGTCAATGCTGATTGGTACATTTTAACTCACATTGTTCCTCGTAAACTCAATAAAATAAAGTACCTATTTTATTTTGTTAGTTTTTTCAGACTCATCGCGCTAGTCAAGCACGATAAACCACTAGTCAAATGAATAACAAGTCTCATTCGACTTCATAATAGTAGTATTTAATTCTACAAAAATTACACGAGACATCAAAGATATCATAAATGGGGGGATATTCACTAGGGTATTGGTCTTGTAGTCTACGACATGCGGTGTAGCAATGCACCCATTACGAGAAGTGTCTGAACTATTCGACGATTAGTTAAGTAGAGGAGTGATGGGTGTGTAACCGCCCAGTCATCCTCAAACAAGTGGGGGACGGTATCGACACACTCTCCATTACCTCCACTTCACCACTACTTCACAACTACCACTTCCTACGAGGAATGGGTGAACGATTACTGCTATGTTATTATAAATAGATTCTTCAATCTATTGAAATCAGGACAGACAGAGAACACAGAGCGTACAAGACAAAACGTACGAAATAGAACAAGTCTATCATCTGATTTTCATCAAGGAATTATCTCAGTCATACACAGAGAATCCTTTATAGCAATAAACACCTTTCACACTATCGGAGCCCGGTACTCCAACCTCAACAATTTCTCTGCTTCCCTCCCTAAGACTAACCTTTCTCCTTCCTTTGTGACCGAAGCAAGATTGGAACGACCATCTCTTGGTTTATAGGCCAATCTTGTGTGAATTTGATCTCTCAAATCTTAAAAGTACTTCTACAGTACAAATGTTTAGGGATTAGACAAATTCTCATCAACTTACCTTCATTTCCCCCCTTTTACCCCTAAATTCATTTTACCCACAAACAATAAGCTATCCATAAAAATACATGAAACTATCTCATGGTTTGGGTTGAGATTGATAGAAGATAATAATATATATTTTGCCTACAATTATCCATAAGAATTCTTATATATCTTGGACCCTCTACTATCCTAAAAAATCTTAAAAATTGAATACCTAAAATATTTATGAAAAAAAATCAAATGAATATTTAGTGATTCCATATAAATTCTAATTGAATACCTAGATATTTTTAGGATTTTTAATTATCCCTATAGCTTCCGGTCCAAATTAAAAATCTTGTATCTCATTACAAATTTTCTTCAAAATGACAGACTTTTATCCGATCATTAAATCCATGACCTGACCAATTCAGACATTTACACTCCAAGCTAGAAATCATCGTAATATCTCAATTCTAGTATTTAAACAATTACAAAAGTCAAACTTTAATTTCATCCAAAAATAAAAGAAGACTGATATGATCACAATAATCATCTTATTTTAAACACGAAAAGCTTGCCCTAGGGCTGCCGCTGGTTGTATGATTGTGAGGATTCGAGAGGAAATAGTGTCCAGATTCATCCCACCAATACTTCCCCTCGTTTTCACTTTAAATCCCTTCATTATAAATACCATCTCTCTCATCTCAATACTATCCAAAATTTTTAACGAATTCCATATCAGCAGTCCACCAAACTCAATAATTCACTCAAATTCCCAAACTGCCCTTACCCGTCTCTCTTCAGACTTTTAACAAACACCCAAAATCAATATTTTTCTCTCATTCCAACAAAACTCTTCCCTAATGGCATCCATGACAACCCTTTTCCTAAATCTCAAACCCCTTAATTCGTCGCCATTACCTTCAACCCGTAAAACCGATTTCAATACCTCAAACCTCAACATCTCAATCTCTGTTTTACCCAAGAGAAAAGGGACTAGCTATGGGAATCTTAGAGTTTCATCTGGTTTGATAGAACCAGATGGTGGAAAACTAGTTGAACTATTTGTTAAGAAGGATCAAAAAGATGAGAAAAAAAAAGAAGCTTTGTTGATCCCAAGGATTAAGTTATCTATGATTGATTTAGAATGGGTTCATGTATTAAGTGAGGGCTGGGCAAGTCCTCTTAATGGATTCATGAGAGAATCTCAGTTCCTCCAAACTCTTCATTTCAATTCACTCAGACTTGATGATGGTTCTGTTGTCAATATGTCTGTGCCGATTGTTCTTGCGATTGATGATTCGCAGAAGCTAAGGATTGGTGAATCGTCTAAAGTTGCACTTGTTGATTCTGATGATAATCCTATTGCAATCTTGAAAGAGTAAGAAATTTATTCTCTTTTTATTCGTTGTAGATTTTAGGGCTTAATTTGGTGCATTAATTTTACGTCACCTGAAGTTAAAACTATTGAACAAAAGAAGATACGTGAACTATTGATAAGAAAAGGGGGTCAGATTAGAGTTGTATTGTCTGAATATTGGTGGCTCAGACTGTGGTCCAAACTAGAATATATTTGGTGGAACATCTTTTGTTTTCACTCTAGTTTTGTTGTTTTGCTTGCAGTTTTTCATTTTTGTCAAGACTTACATTTGTTGTTTTTGTCCACATTTTAGCACTGGTAACTGATTGTAGTTGACAATCCTGGTTCATTTTCATATCTTATATCTGTCAGCCAAAATATGTTCCAAGCTTAATTTGATATGTGTCTTAGCAGCCGTAATGACTACTGCTTAGTGTTAAACTGGCGATTGTTGATGTTTCCCGTAATACTTGATGTAATTGGTGGCGATGCTAAGTTAAATTTAACAGTTAATAGTTGAACATCATCGTAATTCCTAGAGTCCTAGACATTATCTGGTTTGCCATGTTTTATAAATACTCGCCGATAGTGTTTCTGTTAGTATGTTCACATAGATAACTAGCTTAGAGTTAACGGATGACCTACGTTTTAGATACCTATTGAATCCTTTTCATGAAGTAAGCATGAAACACATATATTAATTTAACAAACATTCAAACATTGTGCAAGAATTAATCCTGAACTAACTAGTCATTCACTTTTAAGTAAAACTACCGAATAGTTTCTTATTGGTCTGATCACCAAATTCTCTTTCAAGCACTCACTGGAGATATGCAATGTTTTGGTGTACTCTTTTGGCTAACAGGTTGTTTCCCCGTCTTTGCGAAACACGTCCATCCTAAGAGCAAGTGTTGTAATTTTTTTTTGCGATTATCTTCTTTTTAGAAAAAGGCACATAACATACAACTTCGTCATCTGATAAGTCAATTAGTTTTGACTATTTGCTGTTTATCGTACACCATTATTTAGATCTTTCCTATTCAATCTTAGAATAATTTCCGAATAATACTTGATTTCAACTATTTTATTTCAGCATTGAGATCTACAAGCACAACAAAGAAGAGAGAGTAGCTAGAACTTGGGGTACCACTGCCCCAGGTCTGCCGTATGCAGACCAAGCTATTACTAATGCAGGAAATTGGCTCATTGGTGGTGATTTGGAGGTTATAGAACCAGTCAACTACAATGATGGACTTGATCGATTTCGTCTGTCTCCTGCACAACTTCGTGAGGAATTTACAAAGCGAAATGCTGATGCAGTGTTTGCATTCCAGCTCAGGAATCCTGTACACAATGGCCATGCTTTGCTCATGACTGACACACGCAAACGACTTCTGGATATGGGCTATAAGAATCCTGTCTTGTTGCTTCATCCTTTGGGTGGATATACAAAGGCTGATGATGTGCCGCTTAGTTGGCGAATGAAGCAACACGAAAAGGTAACTCCAACAAAAAACAAAAGGAAAAGAAAAGGATTATTTTTCTGTTTACTCTAGATGTTGCTATGCTTAATAAGAGATTACTCTTTCAGGTTCTTGAAGATGGTGTGCTTGATCCAGAGACGACAGTTGTGTCTATTTTCCCATCTCCCATGCATTATGCAGGTCCTACTGAGGTACAGTGGCATGCGAAGGCCAGGATCAATGCAGGAGCCAACTTTTACATTGTGGGTCGAGACCCTGCCGGTATGGGTCATCCTACTGAGAAGAGGGACCTATACGATGCTGATCATGGAAAGAAGGTGCTCAGTATGGCTCCAGGACTTGAACGACTAAATATTCTACCATTTAAGGTGTGCAGCACAGTCTTTAATTCTTACGTTTTTCTTGGATTTTTGTTGTGTTAGCTCAAACAATAAATACTTGCATTTCTTGTACTCGTGCAGGTGGCTGCTTATGACAAGACGCAAGGCAAGATGGCATTCTTTGATCCATCAAGGCCTAACGATTTCATCTTCATCTCCGGAACTAAGGTAACCCTTCATTTACTAATTTGCAGTTATCTTTCCAAGATAGTAATGGCACTGGAAAAACGTGTTCACCTTTGGCAGTGCTCAGCACATACGCTAACAAACTCCGTGCCCGGAATTTACTCAATCCGATTATCCTAACCTGACAAATCATTATAAGAGAAACATGAAAAAGACAAGTTTCAATAGATTCGACAGTTAAATCATTCATTTGAGCTTTGCCATGAAAGACTACTTGTTAGATGGTTGGCAGTGTGGTTTCAGCGTTGTAGCTAGGTCTAGGTGTGGATCCTCAGTAAATGAGGTTCATCTGTGAGTATCATGTCATTTATAAAGAAGAAATTCAACTGAGGTCATTGAGATCTTGGCTTGTATACCTCAAAAGCAATTGCTGAGAGGACCTTCCCTAAGAAAGGGGCATTTAGTAGAGCTTTATTCACCCTCTGTATTCCCATATGTAAGGTGGGCGAATGCAGTCCAGTGATTCTCACAGTAGAGTTAGCTGCTAAATATATCCCCTAAATTCGTACTCGATGATTCAGAATCCATTCAATTTCATTTTTGTCAGTTCTCTATCCATACTCTAGAATTCTTGCTAAGTGAGGTTTTTCTTTTGTTTTACAGATGCGAACGCTTGCAAGAAACAAAGAAAACCCACCTAAAGGCTTCATGTGTCCTGGTGGGTGGAAAGTCCTGGTTGATTATTATGACAGTTTGGCAGTTCCAGAGAACGGTAGAGTCCCTGATGCTGTTCCAGCGTAGATGATGTATTCCAGTGTTTAAAAGAAACCTTCTATAAAACTTATGTATGATCTCAAGTGTGTTTTATTGCTATTTGAAAACATGGAAGATCTCTCTCTGACTCTCTTATGGAAAAGAGAAGGATAAGGACCGAGAGAAACAGACAGGTGTCTTAAAAAGAAAACTTTTAGCTTGGATTGGGTTCCTCTGTAAATAGGCTTGTCACTATCTAATGTCTTCTTCTTGAACTTAAAAATGGCAGACGCTGTATCATATACTTGCTGTTTTGTGTGCTTTTTAATAATGAAAAGACGTAGCTTGTGTTAAATCTGCATGTCGTTATATCATTGCATGCAAATTTTGGATGCCTAGCCTAATCTACAGAGGGCGATTGAGGGAAACACGAAAACTTAACGCCTTCGCAAAGTAACATCACTGGAATATGAAATGGGTATAGTTTGGTTGACCACTGTAAACGTGGTGTAGTATATCCAGGACCGTAGTTAGTTTCGGCTATTTTGGGAACTTGTTGAAATCGTCTCTCTATTCTTTTCATTTTGCGGATGGAACAGTGTATAGTTCTCTCGCAACCTTTCCTCTTGCATGCAGAATAAAACTTTGATTAGTTTGGGAAAATTAAAGTTAGGGTTACAAATTGAGAGGATCAATCCAAACGAGAGACCTTTGCATTGATGCTTCCTCGTTATAAGTGGAAGATTATCAACAGTTGACGGTGTGGTTTACTTTTCAGGCTCTGGTTCTTTTTTATGATAAAAAAAATCGTTCAGATTTTCCTCGAGGAGGTAAAAACATTTTCGTTCTCTTCTTTATTTTTAGAATAACATTAATCCAACACTGAAGGAAAATTTCAGTCTCAGCATCATTGAAATCCCCAATATGGCAATATATTTTAAAATATTTAATTGAATAAGAAATATTGAATGATGACTTGGAATTATAGTGTTAGAAATTTTGTTGCTCCTGTAATTTTGTTTCTCATTGGGAATGGTTAGTTTCCTTCAGGACTGTTGATTCACGTTATAGTTTTGGCCATTGATTGAATTAATCACAGAAACACCCAATTTGCAAATGTATGATGTTAAGTTTCTATTCAAGATTAAACAAAATCCATATACAAAGAAATCAAATGTATCTAGTTCCTATTACAAACATCTTTTTTACTATATAATAGAAATGGAATGGGAATAATAGCTACTGAGGTTTTAGTAAACCAGTTCAAGAGCTTCGACGCTTGAGAAGACCGAATAATGGCTTTTCAGGAGCTGGTATGCACTTGACGACCCAACCAATAGGCCAAGATATGATTGCAATTCCGATACATGCTCCCCATTGACCCCAGTTCAACCTCTCTGTATCTGCAAACTTCTTTAGGAATTCAACCATAACCACTTGAAGAACAATGGTGATTCCTATGATCCCTAGAAACAACTTGTTCTTGAGTACTCCTTCAAACACGTTCTTCTTCTACAGCTTCCTTGCATTGAACTCATTAAATACTTGACACAGAACGAAAGTATTGAAGATTAGGGTGTTTTTGACATCCCCATTCACTCCGAATATAACGTTTCCTTTGAATTGTAGGATCAAGAGGACGAATATCTGATATAAAGCCTGGGCGACCAGGTTTCTCCACATGACGTTCCTAATTAGTGGTTGGTTACGACCCACTGGTGGTTTTTTCATGAGCTCTTCGGTAGGTCTGTCAGTGGCTAAGGCTAGGGCTCCCAGAGTGTCCATGATGAGGTTCACCCATAGCAATTGGACTGTTGTAAGAGGAACTTCACCAGCAGAAGCGGCTGCAATGAAGTTGATTACTAGAGCAACATTGTTCACAGTTAGCTGGAACTGGATAAATTTTTGGATGTTAGTATAAACACACCTCCCCCACCTTAAAACTGTGACGACAGTAGCAAAGTTCCATCTAAAATGACAATATCTGAGCTCTATTTTGCCACTTCAGTGCCTTGAATTCCCATTGAGAGTCCGACATCAGCCTCTTTTAAAGCTGGTGCGTCATTTGTGCCATCTCCAGTTACTGCAACCACATGTCCTTTTTGTTTCAAGCACTGCACCATCAAAAGCTTGTCAATGGAGATGATCTTGCCATCACAGAAATCCTGTCAACCTTTTCCGTCCTCTCCTCCACAGTGTAATTTCTAAGCTCTAATCCTTCTACCACAGCTCCGTTGTTCAAGTTAGGATCATCTGGATCAAGAATGCCACATTCAGTTGCTATTGCTCTTGCAGTAAAAATATTATACTCCCGCATTTTTGCAGGCTTCCACAGCGTTTCTCACACCAGGACGGCATGGGTCTTTCAGACCCACCAGTCGCAGTAGAGTCAAGACATCTTCCTTTAGCTTTTGACCTGTTTTTTCACCATCATTGTACTCTAGGTCTTCTTCTTGCAATTGACCATAAGCGAAGGCTATGCATCGAAGACTTTTGTCTACCATAGTTTTGATGATTTCCTTGAATTCCATTCTTTCACCTTCCCCCATGACTTGTGTGACCCCGGTACTTCCGTAATAACTTGAACACATAGCTAATATCATTTCTGCTGCTCCTTTCCAATGCACATGAACAACGTCCTAATTCTTCTTCTTCAATGAAATCCCACTTCTCTTCTTCTCTGAATTGAATGCTACTACATGAAGAACGGTACAGCTCCGCTTCAATTCCTCCATATCCATTCCCAAATCTGATACAGCCCACGTAAGAAGAGCTTTTTCTGTTGGACTACCGGAGATCACAGGAATCATTCCTGAAGTTGGTGCATAAATGCTGCCTATTGTGTTTATCCCAACCCCTTGATAGAACGATTCAAGAACATCAGAGCTCACTGCGGGCGAGGCTTTCTCATCTTTCATGGCTTTTTGGCCAAGGAAAAATTTGGTCACCTTCATTTGGTTTAGAGTGAGAGTACCTGTTTTATCTGTACATATTGTGGTGGCTGAACCCATACTCTCACAAGAAGCTAGTTTTCGAACCATGGCCTGATCAGCCATCATTCTCTTCATCGAGTAAGCAAGTGTGAGTGTCAGAGCCAACGACAAGCCTTCTGGAATTGCTACAACGACAATCGTAACTGCATCAGAAATAATGCGGACCACAACGTTCATCACATCGTTAAACTTCGTCTTGCTTCCATTGAACTCTCATTGTCCTAACTTTTTTGATGTGTTTCCGGTAAAATAACGGGTAGACAGCACCACAAGAACAAGGAAAGCCACAGTTAGTCCAACTTTCCCTATATATGAAGTAAGTTTATCAAGCCGAACTTGTAATGGTGTTCTCTCACTAGAATCACTACTGACTGAGCTCATCATCTCTCCCCATGCAGTGTCCATGCCAACTGACGTTGCAATCATATAGCCATATCCATCTACCACTTTGCACCCAGATAGCAGGAAAGGGTTCCTACTGACATTAATTTCCAAAAGTTCAGTCTCTCCGGTCATACTCTTCATCAACTTGCAGAGAGTGTCCGTTTAAGAACAATCCATCGGCTGGAATCTGATCTCCAATCTTTATACATATAGCATCTCCAGCAACAATGTCGAAAATGGATATATTCTGTCTTCTCCCGTCTCTCACAACATCAATCTGAATGTTGTTACTAACCATTGAAAGTTTACTGAAGTGTCTTGATTGTCTAAAGTTACTCACACCAGAAACACCCACAACAAGAAAGACAACAACAAAAATACTTCCACCATCATACCAACCTTCCTTAACACCATTCTCTTTCATACCGAAACCAATAGAGAGAGCTGCGCATGCTAGTAGAATAAGATGTTGAACTTATGAATTCAATATCTTTCATTTACATATCTATTTGGCTTTATACAGGAATGATGGAGTAACTGACTCCTAGAGTTATGGTTTGTTACAAATTCTACTCCTATACAGAAGGGTTGTTACCCCTTAATCCTAATACTAACTCTGACTGAATCCTGTGCAGGTCTTCTGACTAGCTATTCTTTGCTGACTTAGCCTTGTGCAGGTGATGTTGGAGCCGAACATATGTACCTGCTGTCATGCCCCCTCAAGATGGACCGCGAGAGACAAGTCCAATCTTGGATTTGAGATGTTGAAATTTTGAACTTGATAATGGTTTTGTTAGTGCATCAGCAAGTTGATAGGCAGATGAAACATGGGCAACTCGTAATACACCATTTTGGACTTGATCTCGTATGAAGTGAAAGTCGATGGCAATGTGCTTCATACGTGAGTGAAATACTGGGTTTGAGCAAAGTTGTGTTGCCCCCACATTGTCACAGTAAATGACTGGACAGTTGGGTAATTGGATCCCCAGATCAGTGAGTAGATATGTCAGCCAATTGAGTTCTGCTGTAGCGTTTGCTACAGCCCTATATTCAGCTTCAGTCGATGATCGTGCTACTGATTTTTGTTTCTTGGAGCTCCAGGATATTGGATTTCGACCAAGGTAGACAATATACGCACTGGTAGAAGAGAAGTTGTCCTTGTTTCCCCCCCAGTCTGCATCAGAAAAGACTTGCAATTCAGTTTTGATGTGACTGTGATCTGAAAAGGCATGTAACTTTAGAGGAGACTCCCGATATAGTTGAAGACCATCATTAATTGTGCCGCAAAGATAACGCATAAGTCTTTTAACAAACTGCCAATGTATTGTTGTTGGTGAATGCATGTATTGTGATAATTTGTTCACCGCAAAGCTCATATCTGGTCTTGTAATTAGAAGATATTGTAAACAGCCTACAACATTCCTTTACTCAGTTGGATCTGACAATGGTGATCCAGATTGTAACGTCAGGTGTGGTGTTCTTGGAATGGGAGTGAGTACTGGTTTGGCATCTAGCATTTTTGTTCTTGACAGGATGTCCATGATGTAGCGTCTTTGGGACAATAGAATGCCTTGTTGATTGGGTACAACTTCTACTCCCAGGAAATATGACAATGTGCCAAGATCTTTAATTGAGAACCTCTGTGCTAAATTTTCAATGAACAAATTAACACGATTAATGTTATTGCCAGTAATTATCAAATCATCCACATACACTAAAATGTATATTAGTGTGCTAGAAGTGTGAAGGACAAACAAAGATGTATCAGCATGTGAGTTTTTGAATCCAGAATGAAGCAGAAACATTCGTAGTTCATGATACCAAGCCCGAGGCGCTGGTTTTAGCCCATAGATTGCCTTGCGCAGTTTGCACACAAATGATGGCTTGTCTTGATCCACAAAGCCCGGTGGTTGTTGCATGAAAACTGTTTCCGATAGATTTCCTTGTTGAAACGCATAGTTTACATCCAATTGTCGTAGAGTCCAATTTCGAGAGATTGATCATTGTAGGCTTGACTACTGGGCTGAAGGTGTCCATATAATCTACACCCGGGCGTTGATGAAATCCTTTCGCTACCAATCTTGCTTTGTACCTGTCAATAGAACCATCAGATTTACGTTTGGTACGAAAAATCCACTTACATCCTACGATATTCTGTTGTGAGTCTAGTGGTATTAGATCCCAAGTACCATTAGTTACTAGTGCATTGAACTCATCCGACATGGGCTTGCGCCAGTGAGGTTTTTGAAGTGCCTGGGATACTGTTGTGGGGTCAGAAGTATCATGTGTGCATAGTTGTGCTACTAGATTCATCTTGCTGATGGGTTTGTGGATTTGGTTCTTTGCTCTTGTAGTCATTGAATGAGTCTTTTGTTGTGTTGGACCTGGTGGTTCTTCAGATTGCAGTTGTGTGTGTGTAGTGGGATGTGCAATGGTGGTTGTAGTTGATTGTTGGTTTTGTGTTTGTTGGGTTAATTGGATTGTTCCTGGACTTGTACATGAAGTTCCACTTGTTGTTGAGGCTTCACACTAGAGTCCCTATTCAAGTTCCACTGCCGATGATGTAATGAGTGGCTGCTGCTGTATTGGATGCTCAACTTGAATTGGTGGAGGTATCCAGGTATCGATGTAGGTGTTCAGAGGATGATTTTGTGATTTGGACAGTGTTGCATGAAATTGGGTTTCTACAAATTTGACATTTCTGGACACATAATTTTTTTTTTGGTGAATGGGTCTAGGCAATAGTAGGCACTTTGAGATAGTGAGTAGCCTAGAAATATGCAGGGGGTGGACCTGGACTCTAACTTGTGTGATGTATATGGTTTAAGCCATGGATAGCAAAGGCAACCAAAGATTTTTAGTTTTGAATAATTTGGAGTTGTTTGAAATATTTTTTGGTAAGGTGACAGAAGTTGTAATGTTGGTGTTGGCAGTCTGTTGATGAGATAGACAGCGGTTGCTAGAGCATAGGGCCAGTAAGTGAGTGGTAAGGATGCATGAGAAAGTAGTGCTAGGCCTGTTTCGACTATGTGAAGGTGTCTTCTTTCAGAAAAACCATTATGTTCTGGAGTGTGAGGAGGGGTAGTAAGGTGTGATATTCCTGAGTTTGAGAGAAATCTCTGAGACTAATGTACTCACCACCATTGTATGAGTACAGTGTTTTGATTGTTGTTTTGAAATAGTTCTCAATGAGTGCTTTGAATTTTATGAAGATTTGTTTTACTTATGATTTATGATGTAAGGGGTAGAACTATATGTAATTTGTAAAATGATAAACAAAGATGACATCGTACTTGAACCCATTTGTAGACAATACTGGTGAAGTCCACACATCAGAGAAGATTGTATCTAGTGATTGTTTAGAGACAATGGAGGAGGTAGAGAAGGATAATTTATGACTTTTATTGCAATTGCAGGCATTACATGATAGATTGGTAGACATCTTTGGAAGTTGTCCTAAGTTATTTGTGGACACAATGTGTTTTAGAATTGGATAGGATGGATGCCCAAGTCTCTGATGCCAGCAGAAGGTGTTGAACTTTATGGTTGAAAATGCATACTTTGTTGAGGTGAGTGGCCATTCATAAACACCATCTTTAGTTGGTCCTGTCATCAGGGTTGCTCCTGTGCACAACTCCTTCACAAGAAAAGAACAAGGTAAGAACTCTATTGAAACATTATTAGTTTTGCAGAACTGAGATATTGAGATTAGGTTCTTTTTCATTGATGGCACATACAAAACATTGTCTAACTTAAACAGTTTATTAGAGGTAGGAAGAGGAGTGGAACCAGTGTGAGTTATTGGCAGATTAGTGCCATCCCCTAGCATGATGTCATCTTGGCCCAAGTAGGGTGAGTGCAGAGATAGATTGTCGAGATCCGAAGTTACATGGTGAGATGCACCAGTATCAAGTAGCCAGGCAGGGTTGTAGGTGCTGTTTGTGGTTGCATTAGCCTGAGGTTTCCAAGGTGAGTTCTGCTGATTTGAGCTTGTTTGTTCAATTGGTACAAGCCTAAAGGATGGGCATTTTTTTGCTGTGTGCCCCGGGACTCTACATATCTGACATAAACCAAGATATGGCTTGGATTGTCTGGGTTGTTGAAGTGGTGTGTGTGCACTGCTTTGATTTGGTTTTGGTTGTCTGTAACGGTGTTGAAATGGTGTAGAATGACTGTAGTTGTTGCGCCAGGCATGTTGTTGTGATGTTTGAGGACGCTATGGTGCATTGTATTTGGTTGTGACATTAACTGTGGCTGGGAAGTGATGTTGTTCAGATGTTTTTGTTTGGAGAGAGGCTTCAAAATTGAGAAGCTTCTCATGTAGTTCTTCAAAAGTGATGGATGTGTCTCTTGCTTGGACTGCTCTAACCAGTTCACTGTAGTCCTCATTGAGACCATCAAGTATTTTATCTGTGATTTTTTCATCATCAATTGGTGCTCCAAGAAGGGCTAAATCATCTGCTTTGGTTTTGTTGACTGCATGAATTCAGTAATAGTCAATGATCCCTTCTCAGTATTTTTGAGTTGGTTTTTAACCTGTTTGATTCTTCCTCTAGATGGCTTTGCAAATGTATTGGCTAGGATTGTCCAGGCCTGTTGAGATGTTTTGGCTTGTGCTATGAAAGGTATGATTGAAGGTGATAGGGAACCAATTATATAGCATTTAGGATTAGCTGATCTTGTCTGTTCCAAAAGGTGTGTGCTGGATTGTTAACAGTTGGTTGTTCATTGGTGATTGTTTGTGGTGGGTAGGGAGTAGACCCATCTACATATCCGATGAGATCATATCCAACAAAAAGTGTTTTAAATTGAAGCTTCCATGAGATGTAGTTGGTTGTATTTAGTTTTAATGGAGCTTGTGCAGCCACATTGATGCTGACAAGGGTTTGATTTGGGTTGTTGGTGTTAAGAATTGTGTTGTTGTTGCTATTAGCCATTGTGTTTGGGAGAAAAAAAAAGGTTTTGGATCAAAGCTCTGATACCATGTTGAACTTATGAATTCAATATCTTTCATTTACACATCTATTTGGCTTTATACAGGAATGATGGAGTAACTGACTCCTAGAGTTATGGTTTGTTACAAATTCTACTCCTATACAGAAGGGTTGTTACCCCTTAATCCTAATACTAACTCTGACTGAATCCTGTGCAGGTCTTCTGACTAGCTATTCTTTGCTGACTTAGTCTTGTGCAGGTGATGTTGGTGCCGAACATATGTACCTGCTGTCATAAGAATAGTAGTGTCTTTGAATGGTTCCATCAAATAGTGGAAGAACCCTTTTAAGTCTCGTTTTTTTATATGTATTAGTACCAAAAGATTCACGGCGGCGACTTATGTCTATATCTCCACCACAAGTCCCATTATTCACATCAGTTTGAAGTTTATTTACAACTCCATGAACACCACCAAACTGACTCAATTGATGCAGGTTTTTTTCCTTGACAGTATCAGTAGGATTCTTATGGCCAACGGTAGAGAAACTTATCTTTGGACCGCTGTCTTCTCCATCCTGTTCAGTGCTGATAATATCAAGAGCAGTATAAGACGGCGAACGTGAAACACTAACGAAAAATGGGTTCTTTTTAGCAGAGACAATCTTTTTAGCTAAAGAAAGAAAAGCTCTGGAAGAGTAAATAACAGTGAATGCACATCTCCACCTTTTATGAGGTTAACTTAAAATAGGACATTCAGTATGTGCATGGGGTGAAGAGGAAGAGGATGAAGAAGAAGGGTAAGTAAATGGCATTGGTGTTTCTTAAAGTTAAAAGCAGTAATCTCTAGAGATTAAGAAAATGAAAATACGATCAATATACAGTAACAGATGAATATGAAAGTTAAGAAAATAATTATTATTGATTTTGGTGGGTGATATCTAAATTTCTTTTACTGACAATATATTGTTTTTGATGTATGTGATTCATCTAATTTATACTATAACTGACTCTGAGTATGAATCTATGAATTGAAACCGCCATGTAGTTTCACTGTAGCTTCTTCGTGAATTTGTAAATTTCCAGGAAATGATGGACACGCGAATGGAGCATGTCGATCTTGTATTCTGGGTCCCACTTTCGATGTTAGGTGGACCCGACGAGTATTGGAAACGGTCCCACTTCTTTAGGCTTCTAAAAATGGCTATGAGGAGACTCTGACCGTGCGTTCAAACTTAAGATCTAAAGGCTTATTTATTTAATTTTAAGACGCGTTTAATTGCTTAATTTAGGATTGCTTAGATTCCAAGGTAATGTACACAGTTTTGGTATGTGTCAGGTGTAGAGGAATTTCGTTTACACCTCAGTGGATTCGACAACATAAAGAAAGCATGCGGATTGCGTGAGATGTATGAGTTAGTCATAGGTTCAAGTTTTCTCCGTAGGTTCGAAGACGGTAGTTTTACTTGTAAAAGAGAGTAGATTTAGAGCATCCACGGTGGGACGGTTAAATCCCGGACCAAACTCAAATTTAATCTTTGGTCCGTCCAAAATGGATCACAATGGTGCGATCAAATTTGGATTTTGATCCACTTTTGTTACTGTTTCGGATCATTTTTGATCCCAGAACTGGACCAAAACAGAATATGGTGGAGCGTGCAGCTAACCGTGCGTCACGTGCTAGGCGTGACGCTGGCTCTCCATCTCGTGCAACGCGTAAAGCCAGACATCCGTTTCATTGATCTAGGCGTGAACCAGAATGCCGCCTGATGAAGCGTTCACCCAAGAGCACGTTTAGCGGGGCGTAAGGCCAGAAGCACGCTTAGAATAACGCTCGTGTTGGGTGTCTGGTTAAGACAACGCTTGTTGTGGGCGTGTGTCTAAGGTAATGCCTATTTGTAAGCGGTATTTAAACTAAAACATGTGTGTGGGGCGTGATTCTAAACGAGCGCCTCTTCTAGTAACCATTGAGATAACCGTTGAAATTTGTTGAGATTTGTTACCGTTGTAACGGCTAAGTATACCTATATAAATGAATTGGTTGATTGAGTATTTCATATACTACTAACCCATTTCATTTGTATACGAGAAAAATTCACTATTTTCATATATTTGTCTTACAAATCAGTTAGAATTATGACACCAAAACTACGAGGTCCAAATTTTTCTACATTTGAAGATGTAACGATGTGTAGAACTCATTTATCAATATCTCAAGATTGTAGTGTTATTTCTGATCAATAAGAAGAAAAATTATGGTCTTACATCTTAAGTGGGATGAAAGAAGCCATACCTACAATGTCGGAGCGCACTTGGACCTCCATTCTGAAACAATTTCATGGAATAAGTAAAGATGTGGCGCTTTACTCTGCAAAAGAGGCGGAAGTGGAACGTGAACACCATACTGGATGGGACCCCGAAACAAAGGTAAGTACCCATTTAATTTTTGTCCCATACATTATTGTTTTGAATTGTATATCGTCCACTAATTTTTTTTTTAAATAATAGATTGAAGAAGTACGGAAGCTTTTCAAGGAAGCTAATGGTGGCAAAATATTTAAGCATGAAGAGTGCTACGCAATTATGTTAGAAAATATCAAATATTCACGATGATCGACAGTTGTTTTCGATTCATCACAAGCTGAAGAAGATTCTGAAAGTGGCGAGGAAGACCGAGAAAGACAGGAAACAAGCCAAGACTATTCAAGTGGTGATGAATAAATAAGAGATATACCTAATACATATAACCATCATATGAGAAAAAAAGAGGCAAAACGGCTGAAGAAAACAGGGAGAGCAAAATCCAGTGGCTAACATGAAATGATGGAAATAATTATTAAAGAGCAACAAAACTTCAACACCAATTATAGAGAACAAACAAAAATGAAGATGACGCAGAGAGAATCCGAGTTTGCAGCAAAACTAGATGAGTCTTCGGCAAAGTTTACAGCAAAACAAGCTAGGAAAGAAAAACTTGACGGAAAGAAAGAAGCAGCCGTCGAGTTTCGCATAATGATGATGGATGTCTCCAAGTTGGATGCTGTAACAAAAGAGTACATCGAATTTAGGAAGGCAGACATTTTGCAGAGAAGGAAAAGTCAAGCTTAAAGCGTTCTTGGATTAGCTGAAACCTTAATTATTTTGATTATCAATGGATTGGCAGTTTCAGTTTCTACCTTTATGATTTATATATTTATTTATCAGAAAAGTATCAAGAGGTTAAAATTTCCAGTTTAGTTTTGAATTAATAGTGTTATTTTAAATGTTAATGAATTTCCAATGTACCTTTTTCTTAAATTAATGAAAACTTTAAATTTTGAGTAATTAAGTAATTCAGATGAAAAATAACTACCAACCACTCATTTTTTCGCATTAACATCAACACGATAAAAGACTACACACTCAAGATATTAGTCTATCTACTCTTCTCCTACATGAGTAGATAAGTGAGATTGTTTAAATTTTTAATATTGACAAAGTAAATTAATTGAAACGTTGGATTCCACTGAATAGACTGTTATTATGGACCCACCACTCTCGAAAAAAAGAGACTCGTCACTTCTTTCTATATCATGTTTTAGTCGTTGCAAGCGGACCAAACACCTTTCATAATTAGGCGTCCCCAATCTTTCTAGCCTACCTTTGAATAGACTGTTATTAATTACCCATTAAGCTGGAACAGAACAGAGTCGTCACTTCTTTCAGTATCATGCTTTAATCTTTTATTGAATATTGGAAAATTATTTCTATTCAAAAAAGGCCATATATATACCCTTTCGTTCCCATTTGGAAACCACACCTTCCACATTTTAAATAACCTAATTCAAAGATTATTTTTATCTCTCTGTTTTAGAATTATTGCTTACCAAAATTTTAGTATTAATGCTGAGAATTTTACCATAGAGAAAAATTTATCTCTTTGTACTAAGTGTTGATGGTAGATTTTTGATAAAAGCAAAAATTATAAAATTAATTTGTCCCGTATTAGAAATATCGAATTTGCAAACTTGTTTGTGGTCCTGTATCAAAAATATGGATCCTGTATTTCTATTTCACATTTCGCAAAAAAAAAAAAAGAGAATACATATTCTTTTAATAGCTACATGCACTTTATACTGATTTTGTAGCCTTTCTATAAATACATATATACGCAAAATATTAGATCTTCGCCCGACTGAACTTTCGATATTCTATGTATATATAGTACATATATATGTACTAACTCATCTATATTGAATTTCCTCCGGATTACTGGGATTTTATAGAAGTACTGGTGCTCGTTGCAATTCTTCCTAGACTCTCTGATCATACCGAATATATATCTATAATATAAAAAAATGGCATCTTACTTTGGTACAAATCCGACCTTTGAAAATAGGTCGTGGACGGCCAGGATCTCCCAATTCGAATGTTTTTCTTTGAGACAAATTGAAGCGTTTATCTTTATTCTCTAAACACAATGACGACATAGATTATATCTTGGCCTAAGCCAAAATTAATCCTTGCCTGACTACTAAGCATAACCACGACTAAGATTTGTCGTGACTATGTTTTATAATATAATTAGATTTTTTAATCTAACTTAATTTCCTAAAAGAAATTGAACGAAGAAGAATGATATGTTTGGAAGTTTACCGTAATAAGACTTATCTAACAAGCACAATTAATATGTGTTTTACTCATTGTAAATTGTTTTACATGTGCTTCCAAGAATTTGGTTTAAAATTTGGTAAGTAGTATTGGTAACTATCATGTATGATGCTGATAAGGACCATGCGCTTGGATTCAATTTGATCCAATCATATTGTCAGTACATTTATAATTGTTTTATTTTCAATAAATCGATCTCTGGGACCCTTGTATATACCAGTTGAATCGATATTAGTATTATGACTAAGACCAGTGGGAGCGTATCTCAATCCATTAGGATTCATCCTGGTACTGACCTTCAGACAAATATGGGAAACACCGTTCACCTTAGTCAACATGCGCAAACTTTATTTTGTCAATATACATCTTCTAAATCCTTTCATGTGATTGAACTTTGATAGCTTCTGAGTATCGTGGTTGAACGACTATCTGAGTAGAGCTTTGTTTTCTTATATATAAATTTTAGTATGCTTGAGTAAAAACTCGTGTACAACAAATGAACTCATATAGGGTAATGATTCCCATAACCGAAGAATTCATTATGTCAACTAAATAGCTTGTTTAGTGTTTATCCTCAATCGTTCACGAGTAGCTAAAATTTTGAGTAAAGGTTTTGTGGGTATACCTCTTGTAAACCCTCACGAGAAAAAACTCGTCCACTAGGGACACTTAGGGGTTTAAAGGCTTATTACATATGCTAAATGTAGTCCGATTCCTGCGAAAGTGAGTTAGGATTTTATTTTATTAGATTTTCTCGAGGACTAGCAAATAGTAAGTTTGAGGGTATTTGATAGACACATTTTTGTGTCTAAATTGTGCTCGATTATCTATTTTGATAGTGTTCGATATTGCACTTATTATGGGTTTTTATGTCTTTGTAGGTATTTTTGAGAAATAAATATTTGTGGAAAACCGGCTCAAAAAGTTGTTAAAGGCACCAAGAAAAATTACTAAAGGCACCCGCCATATAGATTGGGGGCACCCTTCAGTCAAATTCAAATTCCGGAAATTGGCGAGAAAGTTATTTATGTGAGAAAGTTCTGTTGATTTGGTATGAATCGAGTTTTAAGAGATTTGGGGTAATTCTGAGTTACCCAAGTGAAGAAACCACAAAGATATGATCAACACACGTTAACCAGAGTGATTCACGCCAAAAAAAAATTGCTGCAAATTCATGTCATAGTCGGAAAAGGGAGTTTTTCCCTGAATCAGATTTACAAGTAATTGGAGTTGGATGGTTCTTGGTGTCCTTATCGATTAAGGATGATGAATTAAGGTTCCCCAAACTTATAAATAACAAAGAAACCAAAGAAAAAGGAGGCCACAGACGTGAAGAAAATTTCAGGAAGAAAGAGAAATTTCAAATGTGTCAGTTATTAAGTTTTAAGACTAAGCCTAATTAATTTAGGAAATTAGAATCGTCACATTTGCTTAAGAATGACCACCTTCATAGTAGTCAATTGTGTGAGTCAAATCTGATTGACTCTGAGGATCCACAATTATTCAGGTTATTATTATGTGCTTCTAATTTCTTAGTTGAGTTTTTCCGGACTCTACAACCTGATCTTGTTGATCCTTCCTACGAGGAAATCCAGCCCATGAAAATATTTTATCTAGACCCTTTTATAGAGCCTGAACCTGAACCACAGCTAGAAGTAGTTGTCTTAAACAGAAAACTAGATAAGGGTGTGCTCAGTTTGTGCATTTTCTTGGCCTGCTGCAGTTTCCTTTTATTTGTGATAGCACTATTTGATTCAGATGACCCACAGTTGTTCCGACTATTACTATATGATTTTATGAGGTGACTAATTTTTTCTTAGTCTTGCTGGAGACTCTAAACTTAGCATTTCTTGGGAGGTAACCAATGCTCATGCGACACGGTAACATCTTTCCTTAACTCATTTCCTTCGATTGGTAACAATTTCTCCTTGTTCTTGTTTTTAATCATTCATCTTTAGAACATTGAGGAGAATGTTAGATTTAAGTTTGGGGGTAAGGGAGAAACTTTAATGAAATAATAAAAACTCCAAAGTCTAGAAACTTGTGAAAAATTCAGGATGACACTAACCATTTTAGGTTTGAAAATTGATGTAGTTTTTAAATAGTAGTAAAAGATTCGATACTCAGACTTGTAAAGATTTGATTTTTAAACCTAATTTGTAAAAACTACATCAATTTTTAAACCTAATTTTTAAAACTAGAAATAAAGAAGAATAAAGCAAAATTGATTTCAAATTATGGGAAGGAATGAGACTAAGGATTCCACCATTAGCCAATTTTTCAAGTGATAAAAATCTTGCAACTCATATATTCAATTTATTCAAAATATTGTCAAAGTTAGATTTTCAAAATAATAGTTGTAAATCGAAAGCATGAGATATCAAAAGCTCTAAACTCAGCATGACCCATCAAAAGAAAACTTATGTTCTTCGTCTTCTTCTTCACCAGCATAAATTTCTCTTTCTTCTTGAAATTTTCTTCACGACTGTGGCCTCCTTTTTCTTTGGTTTCTTTGCTATTTATAGGTTCGGGGAACCTTAAATTCACAATCCTTAATCGATAAGGACACCAAGAACCATCCAAATCCAACTCCAATTACTTGTAAATCCGATTCATGGACAAACTCCCTTTTTCGACTGTGACATGAATTTGCAGTAATTTTTTCGGTGAGAATTAATCTGGTTAACATGTGTTGATCATATCTTGGTGATTTCTTCATTTGGGTAACTCAGAATTACCCAAAATCCCTTAAAACTCGATTCATACCAAATCAGCATAACTTTCTCACATACATAACTTTCCCGCCAATTTCCAAAATTTGAATTTGACTGAAGGGTGCCCCCAATCCATTTGGCGGGTGCCTTTAGTAATTTTTCTGGGTGTCTTTAACAACTTTTTGACCCGATTTTTCTACAAATATTTATTTCTCAAAGATACCTACAAAAACATAAAAACCCATAATAAGTGCAAAATTGAACACTATCAAAATAGATAATTGAGCACAATTTAGACACAAAAATGTGTCTATCAAGTATGTAGCTAAAACAACTACTAAGACGTCCAACTCTTTGTTATAGGAAGTGCCTCCATTGGATGTACCTTAATTTTTGGCTTAGTTGATTAAGCAGTCGGGATCCATTTTTGATCAACTTGGTTTTAAACAATGTAATTAAAATTAATTTTTTTCGGTGATAAAAATATATGTGCGAAAAAAGAGAGCACCAATACGGGTTACTGTTATTCGTTACTCCAAAAGAATTTAAGGGGTCACAGTTAGTTTAAGACGAACAAAACACCGGGCCGCAGGCCCTAGATATCTTATAGGCTCAACTGCCTAGATTTCAACCTAATCACAGTTAATTTTAATACGGGTTTTACGTTTGACCCAAGATTTCCTAATTCACGACCGGGGCCGTAGGTCCCGGCTAATCTGACTTGACCAACAAAAGACTGGGACCGCAGGCCCCGGATAATTGATAAGTGCATAATTTATACATTTTAAGTATCATTTCCTTATTCTTATTTGCTAGATTTTGTGTGAATTACCGTGTTTTATTATTACTTTTCTAGTTTGTGCGTTTTATTAGGTTACGCCTCTGAAACAAGCGAAATGGAGCTTTACAAGAGAAGAATTACCAAATACCCAGTAGAGCTCAGTCCATTCCAGGATTTCTACCCTCCATTTTGTAGAAAATTTGATTACGAATCCAACGGCGAAAGAACGAGGTCATTCTGACTTCATATGAGAAAGTTATGAACAGAAAGGTCCCTAACTTGGGAGACTCCACACCACTGTTAGACACTAATAAATGGAAGCCTGGAATTAAATCATTAGTCCTACCCGAATATCGACTCATTCCATCTGTCGAGAAAGCTCTGACATTGACCCTTAAACCATCGCATGATGATCTAGAAAGTAGGGAAATAGTGACTAGTCTATCTAGAGACACCCAAGATTCTAAGTGTGGGGGTGATTATCAATCTCCCTGTACCCTACCTTTGACTCTTAGAAAGGTCCCTAACTTGGGACCTGACATATGCACCTCTACTATTTTGCAAGATCATCTTCAAACTATACTTCATGAACCTAATGTCCAGAAAACAGTTCAGTTGTTAGAAACCCATCCTCTGGTCGATGTGGTTTACCTAGGCGATAATACCAAGATTGAATTTGTTTTCCCACCAAAATGTTTTCTTCCATATGTGGGAACGTATGAATTTCAAATGTGTCTGTTATTAAGTTTTGAGACTAAGCATGATTACTTTAGGAGAGTAGAATCGACACATTTGCTGAAGAATGACCATTTTCATAGTAATCAACTGTGTGAGTCAAATCAGATTGACTTTTCGGATCCACAATTATTCAGGTTATTATTATGTGCTTCTAAGTTCTTACTTGAGTTATTCCAGACTATAGAACCTGACCCTGTTGATCCTGCCTACGAGGAACTCCAGCCCATGAAATATTTTATCTAGATCCTTTTATAGAGTCTGAACCTGAACCACAGCTAGAAGTAGTTGTTTTAAACAGAAAACTAGATAAGGGTGAGCTCGGTTTATTTTTTTTCTTGGCTTGTTGCAGTTTCCTTTTCTTGGTGATAGCATTATTTGATCCAGATGACCCACAGTTGTTCCGGCTATTGATATATGATACTATCATTTGCTTCATGGGAGTCAACCCATCAGATTTGTTTCCTTCACCTTATCTTTTTAGTTTTTGATTGCTTGTTTTATATCATTATAGGATTTCCCATCTTGATTTTACATTGGATGAGTTAGTTTACATTGAGGACAATGTAAAGTTTAAGTGTGGAGGAGTGTAAGCATATAGAGTTCTTAAGTATACACATTTTAGGTAGAAAATTTTCAACTTTTTCGAAATTATTTGCATGAAAACCTCCAACTTTTAGATATTTTAGAGTCACTTAGTATACTTCTTGCTACGTTTACATACGGAGTTCTAACCGAAACAACTAAACTTAGAAGTATTAGAGAACTATATTCGGAGTGCTTAGTTGTTGAGAGGCTAGAGCTGACAAAAACGGACTTAAACTGCCGGTAGAGAATACAGTATTAGAGTTGTTGATCATTCAATACCCATGAGTGAGGCACCAAACCTTAAATTTTCCGTTTAGAGTGTTTCATCTGTGCAAATTCCGGGTAGAATGATGAGCTACCTAACCTCGCACCAATTTCAGCACTACTTTTTGATCTCTTGAGTGCTATTTCTATCAATCATGAGGGTGTCATCAGAATTGCTAACTTTATCTTATAGTCTTGTTTGCAGTTGGCACCATTCTCTCGGCAATAACAGGTCCATAGAAACATATTATCAACAAGCAGAACATCAAAAATTTGAACAAAATTTGAAGACAGTCAAGGTTTAAAAGCAACCGTTTAAGAAAGAGCAAATTTCATATTCAAGTAAAGTAACAATACAATTAACATGTTAAAGACTTATGTACAAAAGCGAAAGAAATCAAAAGATGTGAGTTAGTGAAGTTCAGAATCAAGTGGTAAAGTCTTTATCCCACGGTCGTAGTAATTTCATCATTTATTTTTCAGTTTATATTGTAAAAAAAAAAAAAAAACGATTATCATTGCTTTAGTTTAGATTTTCTTTTGTATTCTTTCAATAAGGCCGTGGGGAAGAAGAAATCTATAGAGAAGTTTGTAATAAAAAGAAATTGAGGAAATGAGTTATAAACTCAAGGTTCTACGAAGTTCAAGAGTTCATCATCTACAGTTAAAGACCGAAGACGTTTCTATTGGATAATGTGAGAGTGGTGTTGATTGCCGATTGGATGAGAAGGTAATTAAGCATTCCCATCCTTGCATAGTGGTTGATTTCCTTTCTTAGAGGTCACTAGAAAAATAAAAAGGGATTCTTTTTCGTCCTACTTTCTATGGGATAACATCTCCATATGATTCGGAAGGTTACCTTTCCTTCCTACCTTTCAACATGTGTAGGATTTCTATCTTCATTCCTGCCTGCACACATGTGTGAACCATAAAGTGCGTCCTTTGAGTGTCAAATTCATAAAACCCTATTGGTAAGGCAGAAATATTCGGTCACTCTTGAACCTAGATTCTTTTACATGGTGGTTTTCTCCTAACTCAAGAGTTAAGCATGAGAATAATATTCTTTTTACTTCTAACTTCTTATTGTTGGTGTTCAGAAACTTTATGTCTTCGTAGCTCTTTGGATGCAGGTGCTTTGGAATACTTAGAAGTTGGAGCAGGTTTTGTGGGTAAATATCTTGTAAACCCTCACGAGACTATAACTCGTCCATTAGGGACACCTAGGGGTTTAAAGGCTTGTTACACGTGCTAAGTGTGACCGTTTCCTCAATGAAAGGGAGTTGTATTTTAGATTAATTTAGATTTATAGTTTGCTCGAGGACTAGCAAAAGGCAAGTGTGGGGGAATTTGATAAGTGCATAATTTATACATTTTAAGTATCATTTCCTTATTCTTATTTGCTATATTTTGTGTTAATTGCCGTGTTTTATTATTACTTTTCTAGTTTGTGCGTTTTATTAGGTTACGTCTCTGAAACAAGCGAAATGGAGATTTACAAGAGAAGAATTTCCAAAGACCTAGTAGAGATCAGTCCATTCCAGGATTTCTATCCTCCATCTTGTAGAAAATTTGATTACGAATCCAATGGCGAAAGAACGAGGTCATTCTGACTTCATATGAGAAAGTTATGAGCGAAACAAGAATAAAGGGCAAAATGGTCATTTCAAAGGACCGGATATTTACACCCAGTCGTAGGTTAAGGGGTAGCCAGTATTACTTCAACTGTCAGTTTCGTGAGACTGACAGTTGATTGGGTATGTTAATGGCACCAGCCATTCCGTTCAGGGCTGCCAAGTTTTTGAATATTACCAAAGGCACCAGCTTGATCGGTTAGGGCCACTACTTCTTCTCCACGAGCAAAGCAGTGATGATGTTGCTGTGATTGATCATGGCGCTGTGATGATGATCATCGGTGATGGCAGTGAGATGGTGATGGGATTATTGCTTGTGAATTGGTGGTGATGACCAAGGAATAAGGTTCAAGTTGAGAAAGAAGCCAGCAGGATTATGAGGTCTGTGAGGTTGGTTTATGGCAGTTGATATGATGAGCTCAAGTTGAATGATGGAGCTGTGAGGAAGATAGAGGGAAAGCTCGAGTCTGTGATGGTTATGCTACGGTGATTGATGGAGTTTGGCAGCAAGAGAGATTCACAGTAATAAGAGAAGAGTCCATGGCAGTTGAGAAGGAGCTGATGCTCGTGAAATGGTGATTCGAGTGCTGTGATGATGAGGCAGAGATGGTATGAATCAATTGGTGGTGAATTCTTCTTGTAAGGTTTAACGGGTTTTCTTGGATTGATGGAGTCGATGGAAGTAATAATAGATAATGGCAGTGAAGTTAGAAGAGTTTGATGGCTCATGGCAGACAATGGTAGCTCGAGGTGATGCTTCTGTGTCTGTTCAAGTGATGATATTAATGGCTATTCGGTGATGATTAAAGAGACGAAATGTGATGGTTTGATAGCTTAGTTGAAGAACCTGAGAAGGACTCGAGCTGCAGGAACATGGTGGAACTGACGGTAGTTAGTTGTTTGTGTTGGTAAGTATTGGCTGATGGAAGAGATGAGCCTTGGAGTTGGCAGTATGAAGTTAATGGTGGAGCTGAGTCTGTAATGGAGATAATGGACAACAAAGAAAAGAGGCTCGAGTCTGTGGTTTTGGTTAACGACAGTTAATGATCGACGATAATAGCTCGGGATGGTAACAGCAATGGCAGCGAGATATGAGATGTTGCTGCTGGGAAGAATAGAGAGAATGAGAGGCTTACGGCTCAAGGTTAGCTAGGCATCGGTGTAGTTGGTGAGGTTTAAAGGACTTGCTTCTCAAGAAAAGAAGTGTGCGGCTGGATTCTTGTTATCAGCCGAAGGTAGGAAAGAATCCATCCGTGTTGTACACGGATTGGTAAAAGATTCCTAATTAGTTTCTAAGAAGCGGCTAGTGGTCCTATAAATAGAGAAGATACCTACAGACAGAGAGACACCCCTCACGCCTGATACAATATATTAAACAGTGCCAAGACAACATACTAAGATACCTTCAGAGAGTGACTAGCTTCACGTACAGAGATTTTCGGACAGAATTGACGAAGTCGGAGGAACAATGAAAAGGGTTAGTTTATTTTTCTTAATTAGTTTTTATGGCTTTTGAGAAAGCCATGTTGGGCTAATTCTCTTGTTAGGGCGAAATGATGAACTTGTAGAGATTGTTTTATTTGTGTTTCGAAACTAGGGTTATTTACTGTATGAACTAAATATTATTATATTTGTCTCTCTCTCAACGTTTTACCGTCTCGATGATTTTTCATGTTCTATGCCACGTATAGTTCATTGTTTGATTAGTAGAAGGACTCGTTGAAACCTCGTATTAAATCGTTTTATGAATAATCTTTGACTTTTTATGCCCCGTATACTTAGTATTTTGAAAGATTCTACTTTAGGTTGAGAACAAACAATTCTTTTCGAAAATTCTTTCTTTAGTGCTTAATTAAAAATCTTCCGTGTATTAGTAGCTAGATTTGATACTGTACATGAGTAAAATTGAGACACTATGTGACGAACGCAATTAAACCCTGACCTACAACGGATTCCCGGAACCTTAACATTTTCCTCGTACTATTTTCAAACTTTATTAAATAATCTTAATTATTTAGTTAATTAAATTCTTTATAAAAAAAACCTAAAAAAAATATTTTAATCCAAACTCCTCGTGGGAACGAACCGTATTTGCTCTTGTCTACATCTTTCGACACTGTGCGCTTGCCGTAAAACAAAGTCGGTTTTCTGAGGCATCAATAATCTATAAGCTCAACTCTCGGGCCGTAGGCCCGAGTAATACCTAGTATATATATAAATTCAGAATAAACTTTTATTTTCGAATGAATGTCACGTTCTTAGATGGATATCCACTAAACCGAAGAGCACAATTTGAACTTATGCCATGTGCAATGGTTCCTCGGTTGAGTTCCTTGGAATCAAACGTGAGCCATGATTCAGCTCAAATCTCATGTTCGCACAAAAGAAAATTTTGCCAAACCATAATTTGCACAGTGCTGGGCTAGTGTTAGTGCCAATACCTAGTACGCAAGGCGCTGGGCTAGTCCCAACACCAGCTTCTCCTACCGCGTCCCTTAGAACACGACATAAAGATAGTCCCAGCGCCAATCCCTCTATCAGCGTCCTTAAGAACACGGCGATGGGCTTGTCCCAACACCATCCCCTGTATTCTATGTTCTTAAGAGCATGACGTTGGGTTAGTCCTAGCACCGGACCTACCTTGTACTTCTCCACAGCTCCGCATCCTCGAGCATCCCTTCTCTAACCGGTCCCCTAGTACTCTTTCCCTAGATGATCCTCGAGCACTCTTTTGCACGATCCTACCATCGAAAATCGTCACATAGACGGTTCTCAAGCATCCATTGCACAAGTCTGTCCTTGAGAACCTTGCATAGTCTTGACATCGAGCACACCAAGCTTGTGCATCTCTCCAAGCTTGTGCATGTCTCCAAGATTGTGCATCTCACTAAACTTTTGCATATCTCCAAGCTTGTGCATCTCACCAAGCTTGCGCATCTCTCCAGCGCTAGACTTCAACCTAATCTGCGTATTTCCTAGCTTGCGTGACTATACCAGCTAGCATTTCTCAAGCCTTGGTCATCTCTTTTATTTTTAAGCTTCGCATATTGCTTGCATGACCAAGCCTTGGGTATCACTTGTACGACGCTGGGCTAATCCCAGTGTCAGACTACTTTTTGGCGTTAGACCAATGTTAGCGCCCAATCGTCGTGGCCTTCGTAATGTTGGCCTTAGAACTCATATGCGCATTCTTCGGTATTTCGACATGCCACTTGATGCCATTGGTTCCTGGCTACTATGATTTATGCATCAAGCCACTGATAGCTAGTAATCCAATATTTTTGATAAATGGCTGACACCTGGCTCATTTTACGAACAAGGTTCAGCGATGCCATCCATGTGCATAACTAACGAAGATATGCACCAAATGTGCACCGAGATACCACCTTTCACAAAGTGATATCACTAGCGTAAAAAACTCACATAGGGGTCCCAAAAACCCATACTGCTAACATATCATGAACTGGCACTTTCTGCAAAGATATGCCACGGGCTTGTACTACTCGCTAAGCGATGCCATGGTTGCGCATCGTGTATGAAGTGATGCCCATGTCTCATGTCATCTCTGAAATCATGTGTGGTCACTCAGGACTATTTTTCTGTCGACGAGGGTAGTAGGGTAGCAGAGTAGTGTTCGTGCATCATTGCCATCCTAAACCAATAAATTCTCATCATTCCATATTTCTCTGCTTCCCTCTCATCGTCCCATATTGCTGCTCGACGATGCCTGCATCAACATCAATCCAGGTAAGCTATTGTTTTCGTCCTTTGATTGATTTTCATTTTTATTTTACATATACTGATATTGTATGAGAAAATCAATATAGAATCACTTTGTTGTTGATATAGAAGAAATTTTGAATTTATTGTAGATGGTGTTCACTATGGAAAAGTGATAATGTAAAGTTCGTTCCACGAGATTTGTAAAGACTTGATTTAAACCTAAACACTAATTTTAAGCTAGCAAATACTAAAGGTAATTGAGGTTATGGATTTCACCATTAACCAATTTTACGTGATTCAATAATAATAATAATGTAAATTATAGCATCTAAAAATGAATCTAATAATTTGCCAAAATAATTATATTTTTAAATATTAATTATAAATCAGAAGTATGGAACATCAAAAATTCTAAGATTAAGCATGAACCATCAAAGAAAATAACAATCAATTAAGAAAAAAATCATAAATTGCAATTCAAAATTAATGCAAAAGTCATAATAGAATTGAAAAAAATTATTAAATAGAAATTACCACTTAATCATGGAAAAATGGCTTCCTCCATCGCCTTAGTAATTGGGATTTAGCCTTTCATGTTTCACACTCTCACAAAATATTTGTATATAGCTCAAGGTGTTATACAAGAAGAAAAGAAAAGAAAAATATTTAGCTCATTTGTCACTTTATTTTCGCTCATGCCCTCTCCCATCCCCTTTTGTGTGTTTCTCTTCCACCTATTTATATATCAACTACTTTTTTTTTTTTTATCACACTCAAATAAGGGAAAATATCTCCAAAATAAAGCCTCCAATTAAAACGGGATTGGATTTTCTTCATAACACATATATTTTCTCTCCTTATTTATCTAAACAAATATTCACAATATCTCTTGCAATAATGCTGGGATTTTATGTTGTTTTGTTTTGATTCTTTAAATCTTGAGAAATCTCTTGAGAAAATCCCATGAAATAAAGAGAATAAAATCGCACAGTTGAAGCCGCCAAAAATTCTTGTTTGAAAATGAAGAAGAAGGTGGTGCTCTGATCCAAAATATGGGTGTTGTTATAGGATGACGGTGCTGCCCTTACCCAAAATATGGGTGCCAAAATAATCATTTTTCTCAATAAATTTGGCACATTAAAGATATGATTTTTATGCACTTCGACTCATCAATACCTACGGTTGCCAAGCAACTTGCTCTTACGCCAAATTAAGCTGAATTTTCCCCATTAGCTAACTCCACATTTACACCTAAAAATACAAAAAAATAATAATACTAGTATAAAAATTAAATACTAACAACATATAAAAATGAGATCAATTAAGACATAAAAAGGTGTCTATCACATGGCTAGTGAACATGAAGATGATAATGATGCGTCTTCTAACCATAGCAAGCATGATAATTCTCATGCTCTAACTCTTGAAAATATACCCACTATTCATGACAAGTTCTTCCAAGGCGTTGCTGGAGGATGTGTAGCTCTACTAGGCTATGTAGGTCACTTTATCCCAAAATTTGAAAATTTTATTGTTATTCAAGGTGTTACTCCATAAGTTATATTATATTTTTCTTACAAAGAAAGGAACTATTGACTTCATTTATTGAGTTTAAAACTCCCCAGACTCCCTTGCCTGGATGGATAGGATGGTCGGGAGTTATATTGAGTTATCCCAAGGTGAAGAAGATATTGGAAGATGTCAGAATAATTCATGTTGTAAGAGTATCTCAATTGCTAAAAATCAACAAGGACGTGATAGCATTTGCTTCACATTTGTTTGAGTCAATTGACACAACAATATGTCATGGGGTGAACTGTCTATTACTCTGGAGAATGTGGCCAACTTGGAAAAGCATAACAATGGGTGTAGAATGGGGCAAAATGTTCTAAACAACATATGTTCCCCTATGTGTCTACTACAATATTATAAAAGGGAATCCAATTCCGAGTGATGGTCTAAGAGATATTGCCTAAACCCTAGACGAACTACAAGCTAAAATATGTTAGAATTTTATCTAAAAATACCTGGAAGGTTGATGTTTACTCCGTTTGACGTCCGAAATGAGCTCTAAACCTAAATTCTTCTACGATGGGAGATAGCTAACGATTTTCCGATTCTGAAATTGGGATGGATCATCAAAAATGGACATCGTATGAAGAATCTACATCGTTTTTACAAAAGAGCGTTATGTCTAAATTTTTCGGGCACATGGGATAAAATCCACGGGTGTACATAAAAATAATGGTCTTCGACGCGACAAGATTTAAAGAGCATATAGGTATTAAGAGAAAATAAGTGAAATGATTGAGAAATAAAAAAATAAAAGAGTTGTGGGACCGGCGCTAACCGGCCGGCCGGCCACCCCATGGCCGATCCCCACTCTTATATTTTTTTTAGGTTTTGTTATTTTATCCTAGGGTTTCCTCTTTCTATTAAAACCCCTTTGCTCTTTCTACCAAAGTCAAAAAATTTGAAATAGCTTCAAAGACCAAATAGCTGCGCACAACAATATAGAATGATCCCGCAACCATCTAATATATTAAAATATCATAATTTTAATATTTTTAAAAAATTTGTCTTTATTTTAATTCGTCCCCTCACAATTTTTATTACCCAAAATATATATATATATATCATAATATTGCTATAGAATATATGATACGTGAAGCATGGTGTCGCGACTACCAAATCGTGTTTTACCAAACTCGTGCTACACCAAATTGGTCGGTCCTCTTTCCACCAATTTTGGTTAGTTCCCTTTTCGCACCAATTTTGGTCGGTCTCTTTACCACCAAATTGGTCGGTCCCTCTACCACTCTTTGATTGGTCATGCTACCAATAATTAAAAAATAGTTTTTGTTTCTCTACTCAGTTTCTTTATTTGTTACTTGAACCATTTGACAGTAGGACAGAACTAAATATTTTAAAATTACTAACGCTAGTATTCATACGAGACTAACGCTCACACGAGATTGGTATTCACATGAGACTGACATTCATACAACTTCAAGGTCATACGAGTATCATTGTTGCCTCAGCTAACACAATGATATGCCACAACTACCAATGTCAATATCAATCAGACTCTCAAACACTATGATGTATTAAGCATCACTTCTTGTCTCAACAACATGTTAGACTTATCAATATGCTAAAACTAACAGTCTAGCTAAGTCAACAACTGACCAGATAATACACGTCTGTAATATAGACTCAATTATGCTCGAGAAATTAATTATGTAGGGATATTCACTAAGGTTTTGGTCTGAAGGCATGCAGCACGTGCGGTGTAGTAATACACCCACGATGAGAAAGTATAAAAGTCGTGTCGGCAGTTGAAGGAATAAATGGAATAGTGGTTGTACAACTGTCAAGTCCCATTAACATGATGGAATTGGTTTTCACCATGATTTCTATTTCTCTACTCTTCCACTTCTCTGCAACTGTCACCACTTATGAGATCAATGTGTTAACTTCCACTTCTATAAATAGGTTCTTCAACCTATCGACAAGAACAAATAATTTTATCTGATAAGAACAAGAAGGGCATCACAGAGCCATCATCTTAGAGATTCTTAGAAAAATCAGACTTCTAGCTTTTTCCTTCACAACAGTTCAACACATTCAATCATTGACATTCAATCTCATTTTTCTTAATACCTTCTTTTCTTCCCTCCATACAGATCAACCTTTTCTCCTTCCTTTATGACCGAAATGAAACAGGAACGACCATTCCTTTATTTAAGCCAATTTCGTACAGATTGATCTCTTGAATCTTAAAAGTACTTCCACAGTATAAATGTTTAAGGTTAAAATGATTTGTTCTTACTAACATCAGCCTACTCCATCATTTTCCCCTTTTTACCCCTTAATCGTTTTTACCCACAAATATTTTGGCGACCACAGTGGGAGATTAATATCGCGGTCAAAAAATCAATTCTTCAGCTTATCAATTTTCTCAATTTCAAAAGTGGTTGATCTTTGGTCGGGTTCAGTAACCAACCCCAATGTGAATTTTTCCAGTACCAGCACCGGTACTCTGGGGAATACTCCTCTGGTTACAACCGTTGACAATATAACTCCTCCTCCATCTAAGCAGCACACTGAAGAAGTCAGGGATGATTAGACTCTGTATACCATCATTGATTTGATGCAAACACAAGAAACCTTAGCCAGAACTCAAGCGGAGATGGATACAACTTAGAAGAATGTACTCACCTTTCTGAAGACTTTTATAGAGAAATTATCACCAACAGAACATAAAAATACTTATGAAGCAACTGTTGATGCCAACACTTCGAGGAGTCACACAAAAGACGACGACGAAGTTCGTGATCTCGTTGATCGTCAACAACCCAACTTCGTCACTCTTGAAGATTTGGAACGACTGCTCCAAACTAGCAGAAAGGAGAATTCGTCTGTTGTTCATCAACACCAAACTCCTTATCCCTCTGAAATGAAGAGGATCGCTCTTCCCAGGGATACTTCTTCCCTTCATTCTCACTTTATGATAGAACTGGGAATGCGCATGAACATATCTCACGCTTCTTAGAATCACTAGGGGAACATGATATAATTATGTGCTCCGCCTCAGAGAATTTTCCAAATCTCTCACCGGAAAAGCATACACATGGTATAATGACATCGCTCCCAACAGTATTGCCAGCTGATGTGAGATGGTCAACACCTTCTACAGGAAATATTTCTTTGCATCTGAACAAGTCACGTTGTTAGACTTGGAAAGGATGTTTCAACAAAGCAATGAACATCCTAATGATTATGTGAAGCGGTTCAGAGTTCGAGCACTAGACTGCCATGATCCGAACGTGACTGAACTGCAATTGGTGGAACTGTGCATTATTGGCATGATACTAGTCTATCGTGCTCTACTGGAGAATCTGCGTTTTCAAACATTTTCTAAGTTGCATGAAGCTTCCAAGCGATCAGCTACGACTGCACCTTCCTTGCTAGAAGGCACAAGGCCTGTCAAGAACGAAAAAACACGTGAAACTCGGAGCAGTCGACATTTGGGTCTTAAGTTGTACAAAACTCAACCATCTGTGAGTACTGTGACTAAAGAAGGCAAAAGGAAAGCCCCAATTCCAGAACAACGACCCAAGCGTGCAGCACCAGCACCAGTTCCAACTCCGGGCCCACCATCAGTTCGACAACCTCGGAGGGCCAACCAAGAAGGTGTAACTCCACCACCGGCTTAACGCCAACAACATCATCCAAGAGAAGCCCCAACTGGCACAGACTTTCCATTTACAATCGAAGAAGTAATTGAACTCCTGGAAGTCTGGATACAGGATGGTGACATCAACTTACCTCCTATTCGATGTTCACCAACATAACAGGAAATGGCAGACCCCAAATATTTTTGTTTATACAGGTTCATTAATCACCCCACTAATGATTGCAATGGACTGAAACAGATATTTAAAGAAAAGATTGAGTCTAGAGAATTCGACTTGGGGACTAAAGGTGTACACAGGAACCCTCTCCTTATCAGGAATTTCACTATGTTTTAAAAGCCTGCCAATCAAGTATTTCAGTCCCTGATAGAGCGTGTGTATGAGCTTTTTTATTTCTCAAAGGCGAAACGCAAAGACATATTCATCGTTCTTAATCATAATGTATTTGGCAGAAGACTACCTCTACTTAATGAAGATAAAACACATGTTGAACGCATACAAGTAGGAAAAGATGGAGAAAAATGTGAGTAGGGCATTCTCGTTGCCGAATTCGGAAGAACCTTGATCGATGCACGCACTGCTGTCACATCATTCTTGTCAAGACGCTACGAGCAGTTGGAATCCCACACAATAAAGTTGTTCATGCACCGGCAGTAATCCGCGACCCTGAAGGAAAGTATATAAATGCTTATGGTTACATCACTCTTGAAGTACAGATAGGGTCTGCATATACTGCAACCAAATTTCATATAATCAAGGAAGATCCAGGTAACGACATGATCTTGGGACGACCATGGACCGACAACAATAAGGCCTACCAGGTGCCTCCACTACCATACTCACTTCAAACAGATGACTCCATACTTCACATGGATGTTGGGGTAGATAACCATCTTTTGTACCTAGAAGAATTTCAAGACTTGATGACAACAAAGATTAAACCGGATAAGATGCGATATATATGTCGAAAGGTATCGTGCTTAACTGAAGCTCACTGATTTTGTTTCCTTGCCGCTCAGTGTCCCTCACACCCCTCATGATTGGGGACTTGATTTTACTGGAAAACTCAACTTTGCTCTGACTAAGCGCTATGAATGGATAGCTTCGCCTCTACAAAATTTTTCCAAATGAATGAAGTTAACTCCTCCCCAGAAGAACATCATATTGGCGCATTCATTAATCAGATGATATCCATTCACAGAAAAGAGTATCATGGATATTTATCCTGACACTACAGGAATGTCCACACGTGCCACAAAACCACTACAAGAAAGTACCAGCACACACAACAATGTGGAATGCTAATGTTGTCCTAAGGATGAAGGAAAAACCGTGTCAACGACAAATATTCAGAGCTAAGACAATGAAGTCTAATGCTTTCCGAATTGAATATTTGGTCATGAAAGCAGCAACGCAAAACCGTTACTCTGTAAAAAGCTATGACTGGGAAGGACCGTTCAAGATTGCTAAAGCTACTATTGGCGGGTACTACAAACTGATTTCCATAGACGGTAAGTTGGTGGATGCAGCAATACAGGAAAAATGGCTTAAGGTATTTGACGTTTGGAGCATTTGACTAGAGTTGTCAATTCAAAACCTGGCCCGCGGATTGATCCTAACTCAGCTTGTTTCAACCTGGTTCGATTTGGCCCGTTGGCAAAACAGGCCGGGTTAGAAATGTCATATTTGGACCTAATAGTAAACAAGTCGGGCTAGGATCAATCCGCGGGTTACCCGCCGTCAAATGATACCATTTTTTTTCCAATTTGGGAATTTAAGGGTTTTAAAAAAACAATTAGAACTGATTTCCCTAAATTAATTCAATAACGATCAATATTAACAAGGTTTCACATCATTTAATTTCTATTACAAACCTATAATCTAAACATTTGCCCAAATATAGATTTGCTTCACACTACCAGCCATCCTTGTATTTAGCATCAACTTCATCCCCTAAGCTGTAATCTTCAACCATTAATCTATCTGAAGGTAGAGGCCTGATCTTCCTGTACCCGACATCTACTTTCTCTCTTAAGGGCTTTGTGCAGTCATAATCTGCAGTCAAACTTTGGTATTATTAGGAACGTTCTCTGATTCAGAATAGTCACAACGAACCAAGATCCAGCATGTTCGTCATCTTTGGCCGCAACTTTAACTCGATCCCACACCTTATTGCAAAAATATAAGTTCTTTGTAATCCACCAATAAGACCATGAAAAATTAAGACATTAATCCTGGTGTCAAGAAAAGTATACTTGATTAGGTGGTGTTTGAAGCTGTTCCTCCTCCTCCTTCTTGTGATTTAGAAACTAGAAGAAAGATTAATGCTCAATAATTTAGAGAGGCAAGTTTTTAGACATGGGAGGTTTGAAAAAGATGGATCAAGATCTTTGAATCAAAACAATGGATCAAAATATAATGGATGTAGATCGATATAAAAAGAGGAATAAAAAAAGAAACCTTATCAACTTTGAAGAGAAAAAAAGTAGAAAGCGGCGCTATGACTTGTGAGTCTGTGACTATGAGATAAAACATATACTAACTTTGAAACTTTCTATGTATAATATTTTTTATGATTTTACAAAACAAATTTTAGGTCAAGTTAATTAGGGTTGATCGTAACCCGACCACGGGTTGGAAAGCTAGGGTTCGGGTTGACCCTAACCCGTCCTATTGACAGTTCTACATTTGGCACTTGAATCATTTGGCATTCGAAGCATTTAGGGATTTCAAAATTTATTTGTAATTTTAGTTCCTCCAAAACATATGCTATACATTTGCATTCAGTAACCAAATTCCCTTTCAGTAATCAAATTCTAAATTTCATTAGTCCAAGAAGTCCTTATTAATTCAAAAGAAAATCCTTGTAATGACACCAACAATTTAATTACTCGTTCAAACCCAGAAATCAAACCAAACAATTCAGCGTTCAACCATCTGTGAAATACGTAGTGGGCATCTGTCTCATAATTCATGACAGTTAAACGTTTGATGCCAACGCCGACTTCGACTTCAACTTCGATTCAAATTCTTGCTTCACCACAACACGTCATCAACAACCAACAATGCAATATATGAAAATTTTGATATTAGGATAAAGTGGCTAGAAGCATGGTATCTTTTTTAAATCATATCATATCTGTTCTACTGGTTGATTCCAAGTGAGATACACTTGGGGACTGAGCATGGGCATGGGGTTTCTCTTCCCAAACATATTATAAAATCCATCATATCCGAAAAACCAATTAGTCGAAGATCCAGATCATTGATGAAAAGTTCGAACAAAGCTCATTCACTCCCTGAAGACTCAACAAAGTCATCAATTTAATCAGAATCAATTGGATTACTAAGTTCAACAACATACGAATTTCTAATTCAACTTGGCTACTAGTATCAGCCGAATATTCCTCCCGTGATCGACCAACTTGGTCGGTCAAGCATGCCTCTAGTGTCTGACCAGCTTGTTCTGATACTTGGTAACTATCAAAGCTACAATGTACTACTGCTGCTGCACAAGGAAGAGTAACAAAGAACTGGGAGACTGAACAATATTTGCTCACGACAAATAAAAAATAAATAATTCAATCTTATGTTCCCACAGTACACACTTCAAGCACGAGTATTATCTCAGATACACACTTCACTAGAGAAGAGTTGTGTCCGGACTTCTAGATAGTAGAGACTTGAACGTACTTTACCATGTTTGAGTGTACGACTCACCATATTTAATTGGAAGGCCAACTCTCCAACAAATACATTACTTGGAAGACGCACGCCGAATGGAGGATTAAAAGAAAGTCTAACAGAAGTCGTCCTTTCAACTCGCGAAGCACTACCTCCCTGAGTATTCGTGTTAACCACCATGTCATAGACAATGTCTTCACATCCATGGAATGAAAGAGTGGTGGCATCCTCAATTCATTAATTATAACTGTCTCTACTCTGTCTTCTTGTTTTATTCTCATTTTCGGCCTACAACAACATCTCAACAAGTTGAAGAGATCCAATCATGAAATCCAAGCCCCAATTAGAAATTTCAGAGTACAACTGTATTAATCACATAAAGATTCATAATCAAGAAATCAAGACACAAGCAAATGGTCTAAAGACCTATGACTATAGTATAGAGCAACATTGTCCTCAAAATATCATTGGTGCTGATTGCAATTTTTTCCCAAATGATCTTTGACTATACATAATAAATATCCAGAACACATCTTTGTTCCCGAATGGATACCAATGCTCATAGATACATTGCCTACTAGTATAGAGCAACTCCTCTCTATATTCCCCGATTGAATTCCTAGAATGACTTTATATCAATATTCAAACCTTAATTGAACAATATTGATTTATCACAACGTATAAAAAAATTCACACGTATGCACTAGGTCGAAGTATCACATCTTTGTGTAAGCACCAAGTTGTCGTCGCGCCAAATGCAAAACTAAAGTTCCAATTGACCAATCCCTAATATTGGTCGAGCTTGAATTACATATCTCCAATATTGGTCGAAATACAACGAAACCCTAATATTGGTCAACACCTAAACGTATCATTATAGTCACCTTGGAAAAACGTAGTAATAGGTGTAGAATAGGGCAAAATTTTCTAAACTAAAGTTCCAATTGTCAGAATTTTATCTAAAAATTCATGGAAGGTTGTTGTTTTCTCCGTTTGAAAGCCGAAACGATCCCTAAACCTAAATCCTTTCGTTGTAGGAGATAGCTAACGATTTTCCTATTTTGAAATTGGGGTGGATCATCAAAAACGGACATCGTATGAAGAATCTACATCGTTTTTACTAAAGAGCGTTATATCTGAATTTTTCGGGCATATGGGCTAACACCCACGGGTGTACATAAAAATAATGGTCTTTGAAGCAACAAGATTTAGATAGAAACAAGCTTTAAAGAACATATAGGAATTAAGAGCAAAAAGGTGGAAGGATTGAGAAATAAAAAAAAAAAAAGAGTCGGCCGGTCGGTCCCCACTCTTATATATTTTTTAGGTTTTGTTATTTTATCCCACTAGTACAAAAATTGGCTTAGGTGATAATTAAAAACTGTCACCATAATATTTATGTGACAGTTTTGAGAATTTTTTGCACTGTCACCAAAGGCTCTGTTACGAAAGGTTTATAAGAAACTGATACAAAATCATGACTATAAGATAACAACTTCTTCATAAACCTGCCGTTGTTGATGATTTGTAGTATCATTTTCTAAATAAAACAGTCATCATAAACTTCATTTTTTTGTACTAGGTAACGGTTCTTCATAAACCTGTCATTGTTGACAGGTTACCATAACAGGTTTTATATAAAACTGTCATGAAAAACTCAATTTCTTGTACTAAGATAACATTTTCTTCATGAACCTACCATGGTAGGTAAAATTTTCTACATAAAACTGCCACCGTATATCCTATTATGTGACACACTATTTGTTAAGAATGTCATAATACACCCTCATTTATGTAACATATTCTTTGTAAACCTGTCATAGTAGATAACTTGGAAGAAAATTTTATGTAAAACTGTCATCATAAACCCTAATCTATCACAGTTTCTTCAAGTAACATATCTTCCACACAATTGATACCTTTTACCATCTGGTAGATGGTAGATATCATCAAATATACATGAAAAAGAAAATAGAGGAGTATATATTGATTTATAAAAATATATTTCTACAGACTCGCTTGTACAAATAAATGCTAATTATACAAGTAGTTAGCAACAAGTATCAAACGTTCGTATCAAAAAATAAGAAAAAAAAAAAAACTATCAAACACTTGTAAGCTCAAGACCCTGCAACTATTATTCAAGTTTATTAAATCTGAGAAAAAGATGAACTTCAGCTACCTCTGTTGGTACATGAACAAGAGAAGATGTTGCCACTCCAATGGCTCTTGCAGTCTAAAACAGATTTAACAAATTTTTAGAAAAAGAAAGTATTAAGTCTCAAATAGCCAACAAAAATATTATGGACATATATAATTCTTTTGGTGTTATTTTACATTTATACTAAGAAGCTGTAAGATGACTACCTACATAATCATGATACTGAGTCAACCTAAGCAGTGTTTATTGTAGAAACCCCTATTAGAAAGCACATAAAGGCGTTATGAAACATTTACAGTAGGAGGATATGCAGAATTGAGTTGATGAATGAAATTTTGGAGATGCAACGGGATAAAAGACTAGTGAGGTTTCGTCATCTTCAGCTGTTCAAATACAAGTATATGATGGAATTCCCAATATAAATTTTCCGACAATTAGTTGAGAAGATTCAAGAATTATCAAACCGCACGAGGTTCAAAAAATTCATGTTCACTTACCAAATGAGCAAAAACACTCAGATTTTCAGGAAACATCTTCAACAATTTCTGCTTTGTCGGTTCGTAGGCACCAACAAATATGGCAGACGCCCTATAAAGAAGATTAATTATCAGCGAAATTTGTTCAATAAGTCCTCAAAAATGAAAACTGCAATAGAATTTAAAATATTAGAAGAAATCTCATGGAGGATAGTAATACATGTTTGAGGTCATGGCACAACATTAGCCAAAGATAAATCCGAAGATTTTCAGATGCCTGTGCTAATAATTATCTCATCAGAAAGCTGGACCCATCAAACCATCAATTGATGAGCACACATCATTTGGCATTGCTATTGCAAAGCTGGGATATCATTTGACCCTAGTATTAGAAACATATCAAAGCACTCTCAAATGTTCTTCAGATGGAATTTTATCTAGTAAATGCTGAGGTTGGCCCAATATCATTCAACAGTAGGATTAAAGAAGCATTCTAAAATTGATCTACAAGACAACAAAACTGATACGGTGGACAGTATTAAGAAGTGTATATATTGTTTTCTGCAGATGCTAGACTGAGCAAATAAGATCTTCAAGCAGCAATGCTAGTAAATCCATTTAGGACTCGTTAACACAATGAAACTGGTTCAAGATGATGTATGCGATTTTCATACTAATAATTACTCAGATTGTTTGAAACAATCTTTCTCCTCCACGAACTGCCTGAAATGGAAACGAAGTACATACGACTAATTTGGTGTGGGGGCAGCAAAATTTTCGCTTTGAGACATGAATATGAATGTCAATCGAACAGGTTTCCATCTAGTTTGCTAATAAATAAGATATGAAGAAAGATAGATCTAAATAAAAGAATCAATAAAAGTATCAGAACGAACATTGCAAATGCTTAGTATGAAATGAATTATAACCCAACAACTACTTCCGAAGACAGAATTGTTGATTTAGCAATATAAAGTTAGCCATATTGATTTTTTTGTAAAGGAAGCTACTTGTAGACGAGTCTTGATTGTATCAATTGGATACAAAGAGGTTTCGAAAACAACACCAGCAGTACCTCCTACTATGACACCGTCTACAAAGTTCGAGAATACCTATTAGAAATAAATCAACACCAGTGAAGAGTGAAGACAGAAAGAAAAAGTATCAGCTTTGATTTCAGGTAGACGTTTCAACCTCCCCTTTCATGTTTGTATACATTTAAGTCAAGGAAAACCCATGTATCTTTTAAGGTAAACTAACTTCTAAATTTTAATATATCTGTGAACAACAATTCATGAGATATAGGTATCTTTTAAGTCAAGGAAAACCCATGTAACCACATACTTTATTCTTTTTAAATTTTTACAAATGCAGTTATAAGTTCAACATCCATATGTTGCAAAGAAAGCACCATCCTTGAGCAACTCCAACACTAAGACATTTCTTGTTTACCATCAAAGTAGCACATAATCATTAATACTCTACATACATACCAACTAAAACACAAAAAAAAATTGAACGGTTTTTCTTTCCCCATGCTGACTGAGGAAAAAAACTTTTGTGTTTCCACTTGAGCGTGAAATATAAGTCAACAAGAAGTGACAACCTGGATCATTAGGGGAATGGATTTGTTACTATGGAAACATCCCAAAAGCCTGTATGTTTGGCCATACTGTGAATGACGAGAGAGACGCGAATTACCTTGTAATCGTCGTGAGTCTGATTCGTTGAACAACAACAACCGTGGACAAGCTTGGACAGCTACACAAGGACCTGTAGACAATAAGACAAGCAAAGATCAGACCACACTATGGAGCAAAGGAAATTAAGAGATCCATGTATGACTAAAGAGTCTAGTCACGAATCACAGATCCTATACTTAGAGGGTTATCGCTTAAGTATTGAAAAAGGAGAAAGTCGTTCACTAATGAAGTACTTTTTCCGTATCAATGAAATACAACCTAGTGAAGAATTCCATCAAGATAAGGGATGAACGGAGTTACATCAAGCTAAGAAATGCCCAGCTAACACCCCTGGACTTACAGCGCTTTTCCCGTTATATTTTTTCCACAGGACAAGCTACACACTGCGTAAAATAGTTACGATCCCAAATCTCGTAATCAAGGTGTTTGGCGAGGTGTTTAGCTAACAACGATGACATCCTATGAGCAACATACCCTCCATCAAGACGTGACACAAATGGTCAGTTCCTGGATGGGGGGCAACGGATCTCCATCAGTTCAAAGTATAACTTGTAGACTAGTTAAAGTTTCCATCTGCAGTTGAATACCAAGCTAAGTGAGGAGAAGATCAAACAAGGGAGATCATTGCGGCCAAGATGTACAAGGTGATGTGTAAATGATGTGTTGCACCATTCATCGTGGATGTGAGGATCTGTTGCATCTATCAAATGATCAAAACAGCTACGTGGAGAAGATATAATCATAGCAGGAGTGTTCATACTACGAGGGTACCCCACAATACAAGGAAATGAACAACACACTTTAGGACCAAATCTTTGTTTCATATTGCACATGTCAGTGGCTTATAAAAGACGAACTCATTTACAGCTTATGAGAATCCATCGGCATGAGAAGTCTATGAACTGGGAGAGCATCAAAATTTTGATGCTACTGACCAAAAGGGCGCCCATGAAAAAGGCACACTAGCTGATTCCACCAACGATTAAACCAGTCAATGCTTCCATTCGATGAACTAAACAGAAGCTCAAGACAAAAGGAGTTTAGTTTACGACATGTGCATTATATGACATTTCAAAGAAGACAATCATTATATAGCAACAACACTCTATCATGAATCTGTATCATCAACAACAGGGATCTTAGATTCCAAACAGAAGGCAATATTATGTCATTTGTTGTCAACTCAGAAGGAATATCAAGAAAGAAGAGGGTACATACCTTAAAGAGGAGCCGAATTTATATTGGAGGCGTGAATATGATTGAGTTCACCAATGATGTGCCACTTATATAGATGAGTCATGGGAACTTACGCAGAAAACAAACTCCTCAAGTTCGAGTTTGCTTAAGATTCAAATTCCTAAGTATAAAGCACAATTATAATATGATTAAAAATCTATGGCGACTATGATTTGTAGAAGCATCACAAGAAGAGGAGGTTGAGTATAAATCAAATACAACAACCTACTTGAGGTGATGAGTTGGCATGAAGCATGGAGCGGCAGGCCCATATCGTGGAACTAAGTATTAAAGGCAGGTTGGCGTCGATTCACTAGCCATCGCAAGAAGGCGTTCATCCCAAGTCATGGAGAAAGGAAAGGCAAGCAAAATTGGCTTAGCATCAACCTTGCTAGCCACCTTGCTTTGGTGGTCCAAGCGCAAGGCTACAAGTTGAATTGTTTCTACCTCACTATGAAAGAGTGATGATGGCTTTGCAATAGAAATATAGACCCTTCATCCAAAGTCATGGAGAAAGGAAGAGAAAGAAGGGAGTAGGCAGCACGCAGCTGGGAAGAGTGGCTATATAAAGCTACAGATCCTCAATGCTTCATTGGAACAAGGTAGAGAAAAAATTCATTCAGGTAATGACTCGAACACGTTATGTGCCATTTTTCTTCTGCATTACTTCAATTTTCTTTATAACTCTAGTTTCTCTCAATTTCCTGCAAATGCCAATTCATGACAAACCTATCATACGAAAGCCATAAAACATTCATTCAATCCATTCACCAAACCTGAATTAGTAATCAACCAAAGAACAACATCAATCTGCTCCTACTCAATCTGTCAGAAACCTGATTTAGTAAAGAGTTGATCCAACACCTGTCAGTGGAAAAAAATACACAGAGTTATGTAGGGAACTAACTACAGTACAGTTCTTATGTCTCTAACTAAAATACAGAAATAAAGAAATAACAACTTACTAAAAGCAAATCTATATCTAACTTTACAAAAATTGTTATCAGACTAACAAATTCAAAACACAAATTCTGGAAAAAAATAGTTAACTAATATAATAACGTACCATATCTTGATATATGACGTCTTCTAGTTCTCCTTATGCTTCTTTCCACCAAGACAAGATACCGGACCATCATCCTGCACTTCATAAATAAATCAAAAGGTCCAAGAAACTACTCAAATAACTGTACAAGAGTAGTGTTTAATAGTGATGTAAAAACATTGCTTACTAGCCATTCACTGTATATAACCAACTAAATGGATATTATATGAAAAGAAACAGTATGTTCCTCCAAGCAAGGGTGTCATATCAAACATCGTAGAACTTAACCTTCCTCAACCTAATAGTGAGAGGGATAAAGCAGAAACAATTTTAACTACAGGAAGCCGTGTACACGGATATAACTCCAACCAATGAAAACCTTTTAAACTCCCTGATGCTAATTGTAGATAATCACCGTGATTAACTGATACAATGTCAAAACCAAGCTTAATTTCACTTCGAACAATGGTGATTCTGGTGAACCACGCATAGAGACCTGTAATAGACACAAATTTCATTCATTTACATACAATGTGATCTACACCTGAATCAAACATCAACGAACTCGGGATATACAAAGCAACTGATATATTATGCAACGAACTACATACACTTTTGACATAACAAATATTCTGCTATTTTTATTTGTGATAATTCTAATTCTAGTTTTGATAAGACAAACCTTCCATGTCCAAAAACCTTTTAGATAGTTCTCTATGTCCTGGATCCTATAAACCTCTTGCAAGTGGGAATAAGGAATACAAAGTAAAAAATCAAGACATAACCCGAATTTTTATGTACGAATATTTAAGAAACGTTCTATTATAAGCAATTTATAAGTAGGGAAGTGTCTTTCATTCAGACTCTAATATAAGATAATAGTGACAACTTTGACAGAACTTGCAAGAAGCACAAGGTTACATAAATTCAAGAAGTTTATCACAATGTTGATGTACTGATATTATGTATACGCTAACAAAACTGAAAAGTGAACCAAAGCTACTCACTTGTAGATAGAATCACCACCATTTTTATTTCTTATATGATTCCATTATCAATGGTACAACATGATTTCTTTTCGTTTTTATTTGCATCTTTCTTTACAGTATTAATTAACAATGGGTTAAGAATAACCTATGTTCAGCCTACCAGATTCGTGCACTTTACAACCACAAAATGCATAGTTCATGCACCAAATCACTATAGGTAATAATGTAGAGCTCAACTTAACAAAAAGCTATATTGCAACAAAAAAATTCTACAAAAATAAGACTGCTTTAAACATATAATGTTGCATTCTTACCAACATCTAAAATAACAGTAATCTATACCCTGTGAATCAACAAAAAATGAATCTTATTGTGAAATTGAAAATACTTTCACTCAATTTAAGAGTGCAAAAGGAAAACTAAAACCCATAATTAGTCTTATCCAAATATTAACCAAAAACCAGAACTAATTATCTACTCTCCTTCAATTTAAGAGTGCAAAAGAAAAATTAAAAACAATACCTTAAAAGGAACAGAAGCAGCAGCTTTGACAACAAGACCTGTCGCTAAGCCCTAACCTTGAAGAACTAACTGCACCAGAAGAAATGGTAAAACTTAACATTGGATCTAATAATTCCATCAAATGAAGGCATCAAGATTCTAATACCAATTTAGGAAAACAAACCTAAATAGAAAAAGTAAGATAAACCGAAATCATAAACTAGGGATTTCACTAAAAATACCGAAAACTTATACCTTGTACCATATCACATATTTTAGAATCTTCGTGACCACCATCAACTCAGGACCATAATTTTTCCTAAGAGAAGAAGTCGGGAGATTCATGTGATTTTCTTATGGAGATAGAGAGATAAAGCTTTAAAGATCTATTTTTGTACACGAACGAAATGGAAATTAAATTTTCAGACAAGCAAGATAGATAGTTAGTGATTGAATCAAGAGATGAAACCCTAAATTGAAGTAAAAGGGGATTTGATAAGAGAAAAAACAATGAGAAGTGAGATATGAGATATGCTTGTACAAAGATAAGAATTATCGATAGAGATCAGCTTTTTCATGTAATGGAAATAGAGAGTGAGATGGGTGATGGTATTGAGAAATTGTGTTTAAGCATGTTTTTTTTGGGGGTTTCCAACAAATTAAAATGAGAGACGGAGGAGTCGAGACTAGAGAGACCCACTAAAAAAACAAACCCACTAATAAAACGGAACCACTACTCGTAGATAGATAATGACTATTAAAGACCCAACCTAACAACTTCGTGTTTTGAGATGCTTTATGGTAGACTATGTGAATAATAACAGTTTTAGCTCAGAACAGTCACTATAAATGGAAGTGATGGTACTTAAAAGAACTGTTATCAATAGATTTCCACTTAGATAACAGTTTTTATATAAAAAAGTTATAATAACTTAAATATAGTAACAGTTTATAACTGTTATCATACATCAATATATAATAACATTTTCCTACAAAAACTGTCATTGTAAAACTATTCAATAACGGTTAAAAAACTGTCACGATTATTCACCTCTATTGGTGTGAGTTTTGCTATGAAATTGTTACTTATATCTCATAGATAATTCTTTTGTAACAGTTTTCTCGTGAACTGTCACGGTTTTGAATGTTGAACTGTCACCAAAGCTCATATTTGTACTAGTGTCCTAGGGTTTCTTCTTCTATTAAAACCCCTTTGCTCTTTCTACCGAAGTCAAAAAGTTCCAAATATCTTCAAAGACCAAATAGTTGTGCACAACAATATAGAATGGTCCCGCAATCATATAATGTATTAAAATATTATTATTTTAATGTTTCCAAAATTTTGCTCTTCACTTTAATTGGTCCTCTCACCAATATTATTACCAAATATATATATCAAAATATTGCTAGAGAATATATGATACGCGAAGCATGGTGTCGCGACTACCAAATTCGTGTTTTACCAAACTCGTGCTACACCAAATTGGTCGGTCCTCTTCCCACCAATTTTGGTTGGTTCCCTAAATTAGTTGGTCCCTCTACCACTCTTTGATTGGTCCTAATACCAATAAATAAAAAATAGTCATATTTTTTCTACTTTCTTACTCGAACCATTTGACAGTAGACGAAACTAAATATTTTACAATTACTAACGCTAGTATTCACATGAGACTAGCGCTCACACGAGACTAGTGCTCACACGAGACTAGCACTCACACAAGATTGGTATTCACATGAGATTGACACTCACACAACTTCAGGGTCATACGAGTATCATTGCTGCCTCAACTAAAACAATGATATGCCACAACTACCAATGTCAATATCAATCAAACTCTCAAACACTATGATGTATTAAGCATCACTGCCTGTCTTAGCAACATGCTAGACTCAACAACATGCTAAGACTAACAGTCTAGCTAGGTCAATGAATGACCAGATAATACACGTCTATAAATTAAACTCAACCATGCTCGAGATATCAAATATGTCACATGGAGGGATATTCACTAGGGTTTTTGTCTGGCGGCCTACAACACGTTGGGTATAGCGATACACCCACGATAAGAAAGAATAAAAAGTCATGTCGGAAGTTGAAGGAATAAATGGAATAGTGGTCGTACAACTGTCAATTCCCACTAGCATGATGGAATTGGTTTTCACCATGATTTCCACTACTCTACTTTTCCACTTCTCTGCAACTGTCAACACTTACGAGATCAATGTGTTAACTTCCACTGCTATAAATAGGTTCTTCAACCTGTCGACGAAAAATAAATAAATTTATCTGATAAGAACAAGAAGGACGATCACAGAGTCATCCTCTTAGAGATTCTCATAAAACTCAGACTTCTGAATTTCGCATTCACATCAGTTCAACATATTCTATCATTGGTATTCAATCCCATTGATTTTAATACCTTCTCTGCTTTCCTCCATACAGATCAACCTTTTCTCCGTCCTTTGTGACCGAAGCGAAATTGGATTGATCATTCCTTGATTTAGGCCAATTTCGTACAGATTGATCTCTCGAATCTTAAAAGTACTTCCACAGTACAAATATTTAAGGTTTAAAATATTTTCTCTTACAACATTAGCCTACTCCATCGTTTTCTCCTTTTCACCCCTTAATCGTTTTTACCCACAAACAAAAAGAAGGAGAAATTACAAAAGACTACAAGCGGCTTCAACGTGAATTATGTAAATTGGATCAATTGTTGGTGGAACGGGGAGGAGAGCTCTGAAGGTCTTGTTTTCGATCACCACTCGTGTATAGTTGTATTTCTCACACTCTGGTTGTATAAAGATATATTCGAAGACTATCACGGTGGTATATTGAAGCTTTTAGTCGTTCCTTTTGCTATAGCACTTGCTTACAGTGATGACCTTCCTCTTGGTAATTTATTTCTCTGTTCTTTGTATGCCCATTTAGATTTTATAGCTTGTGATATAAAAAATTTTAAATGTCATATGAAAGTCGATTTTTTCATCCAAACCGTAATTCTACAAACATGGATATGATAGCACTTTCATGATTATGCTCCTCGAACCAAACCCTTGTATCCAGATGAAGGAACTGTCTATGCAAGAATATGCCGTTAGAGTGGAAAAAAGTTTACTTTTGTAAATCTCATTGATCCGATGGTTGATGAGGACAAGGTGTGCTTTAGCCCTTAGAGTTCAAAACTCAAACACATTATTCATTTGAATATTTTTGTTGATACAGTCAACATCATCCTGCGATATGGTTCCAAAGAGAGAGACTAACATCATTACTTCCAAAGAGAGAGACTAACATCATTACTGCTAGTCAAGCTATATTTATGAAAAGTTGAACTCCAGGTTATGTTCTCGCTTTCAACTCTGGTAATTATTCGGTACAAAGATATACAGTAAAACCTCTATAAATTAATACTCGATAAAATTAATAACCTCGATAAAATTAATAATTTGTCCAGTCCCAACTTGGGACCAGTATAAAATTGGACCCCAATCGATAAAATAATAAGATAATAACTTTTTTGAAATCCCAGTGTATATATATTGGTCCCAATGAAACTATAAATTAATAATTACTAAAAGATTTCAAATTCTAAGATTGTCTAGTAAAAAATGAATCTATAGTCATTTGTTTTTTGTTGAACTTCAAATCTATATTGAGTTCATCTTTAAATCTCCTCATTGCACTTAAGAGTTGGGGCATTGTCTTCTCGTATTGCAACAAAAAGTTGTGAAGAGTTGTTGCCGCTTGCAATGCTTCTTTCCGAGTGACCGGTTCCAAAGCTATTGAATCATCCTCAACTTCGTCATCGACCGGATTTTGAATGGTATCCGCCACAATTTCTTCAATGCTTTGAACCTCGTAACATTCATTATTTTCACCAGGATAATCTAGCAAGTGATTAACATCCATTTTGTGCCGATAATGCATACCTGTAATCAAGTTCTCAAGCTCACGAATGTCTTCCCCAGAATTTACATCGTTTAAATCACTTGAGCCGGTTGGAATCGCCGAACGAATTTTACAGTGTCGAAAGCAATTTGCTATGGCCTCTTGTTGCACATTTCTCCAAGCTGAGACGGCCAAATTGATAGCATCTAAAACATTAATCTTTTCCGGAGAAGAAATGTCCAACTCATAACCTTCCAAAATCTTACGGTAAAACCTTTTACGGTAGTACATTTTAAAGGCTCTAATTATCCCAGCATCACATGGTTGAATTTTGAAGTCATGTTTGGCGGTAGAAAAAACAACTCAATGTTTTGCAACCCTTGGATATTATTTGAATGGGCTGGACAATTATCCACTACCAATTTCTTAATATACAAGGACTTGGAAATTTAAAGGCAAACGTAAAACCTCTTTAAATTAATAAATTATTAATTTATCGATATAATAATATCTCGCTAAATTAATAAAATATCCCGGTCCCAACATTATTAATTTATAGAGGTTTTATTGTAATATTGATTGGGTAGATCGTCAAATGGGCTTCGACCAATGTAGTCCATATCGGATTTCGGTTCGTACCGGTCGAGAGCGATACATTGGTACGCCTTTGTACCGGGGAAATTTCGATTTCAAATATCGGTGAAATGTCGGTCCACATATTTTATACCTATAATTATTATATCAAACGTTTTTTTCCATAGTTGACCTATTAAGATATAAAACTAGTAGTCTAGTACTCATTTTTCTAAAATACCATAAAAAACATAAGTTACAATTGAAAACCCTAGAACAATGATAAGGATTTTTTTTTAAAATTGAAAACCGTCTGTACCGGTCTATATCGACCGTACCGGTCAACTCGTACCGGTCAACTCGTACCGGTCAATATCGGCCGATTTTTCGATCAAATACCGTACCGCCGGTATGGTGTGTTTCGTTTCGAATAATACTCGATACCAATAAAACCGACGAAATATCAACCGTACCGGCCGATATGGACTACACTGGCTTCGACAAACATATTCCTCATAGTCGTGCTGAGACGCCATCTACAAATGCATTGAAAAAGGCGTTAGATGCTCATAATATCCTAGGGAAAAGTTTCCCTTTCTTGTGCCCTGATAAAAAATCACGGGTAACAGCTGAGTTCGGGAAGTTCTGGAACCTTCTGCTGACTCTTCTCAAAAAATTCATATCAGAGGGCCCTTCATTGATAAGCGATGCTTCTTCTAAAAGTGAAAAATCTGCTTGATCAAACTTAAAAGTGACTACCGACGTCAAGCACAACTTGATTATTGATATGGAACATGTAACAACCTTTTGAATTCATTCATTACTCTAAATCAAATCATATATAGTGGATAACTATTAATTTCTACCTTGCAGTCGAAGCGTTCAGTGCGTCTTCAAAATCATGTTGCGACTCACGACATTCCCTGGCCCGTGAATTGGAGGCCACGAATGATATTTTCCCGAATATTATTCAACCCCAAAACATTTAAAGTTTCTTGTTTTCACTTATTCAAATTGATTTTGTATACTTCGGTATATGAAATGCATTTGTATCCCATGTCTAACAAAACATCTTTTTCGTAGTCTGGAAGTTTGAATCCCCAAATGATATGAGCTCCCAATTCCCCAAGTTTGGTGAACCGGTCATTCTTGGTAGTTCAACAACCACTAGTGTTAGTCATGGGGTGAGTAACTACCTTTTAAAACCAACAACCACTAATGTTAGTCATGGGGTGAGTAACTACCTTTTAAAACTTTTTAATTATGAAATTCCGTGCTTGGCAGGTCTTGTTGGTCCGAATAACATTGTTTGAATGATTGTTATTATTAGGTAACCCGCGGCTTGAGTGCCAACATTTTTCAGGCTTCGGGAGAAACCATCTCTGTAGGTGTGGAGGAGGAGGACGAAAGTGATGAGAACGAAGAATCTTAAAGAGGATCTCACACTGATCAGTTTGGTGAAGAGTTTGAAACCGACAATGACGAACTTGACAAGAAGCCAAATAATGAACTCGCTGAAATGTTCTCCCTGGAACGCATAACACCCGTCTCCTCTGATGGTTTGACTCAACCCCAAGTAAGTCTCTTTACTCGCTTCAGATTCATAATGACGTATAAATACGCTTAGAATGGTTGAAGGAATAGAAATATGCATGACAAAACCAAAACATTTCATTAATCCCGTCGTCAGAAAATTTCAGACGCGTACCCTTGAACTAGAACTGGCGTAGAATGTTCATACTCCGATTGAGATTATTGATCCCAAAGTGTTTATCTAAGAGAATAAGATAACTCCTAAAAAAAGATTCACTCAATTTGGAATTTTTTTTGGTCGGTCAAACAGGGTGAACAGTAAGTGTCCAGGAAAATTTTAGACAAAATTCTAACAGTTTTCAGCTTGTAATTTTTATAGTATCCCGGTCGTATCTCCTAGACTGTTCCTCGTAATAATATGTCATTTTAGTATGTTATAGTATTCACATAGGTGAACGTTTTGGCATATAATTCACCCCTTATGTCTTCACCCATTATCTGCAGTTTTTGAAACCGTACATTTGGAAAATGTAAGTAAGTTCGGTTCCTTGTAGTCTTTCGTTGACGACCTTGACGTTGCCTTGAGGCATCGAAGTATCATTTCATAGTTGCATTGTCTATTTTGAAACTGAGGTTTCTGTCTGATGAGTGAAATGAGCTCAGAGTTTCTTTTTCTTTAGAAAAAACTTGAGGAAATGCGTTCTGAACCCAAAAGTTATGTAGTAAGAACACAGTGTAAAATGTTCCTGACGAAACTGTCATGAAAATACCTCGTAGTAGCTTCATACCACATATTACTATCAAGGAAACTTTATAATTAATCTTTATATTATTAGTGAACGTATATCATAAGTTTTATGGTCCACGCTTGAATTTTCTATGTTTGAAGTATTCTGACCTGTTGAATTACTGCTTTTAGGGGGAAAAAGGGGCAGAATAAAGAAATGAACTTGATGCTGAGAGAACAGAAATTACCGTAGGTTAGGATGTTGATATCTCTCTATCTCAAATAGGATGTTGATATCTCTTTATCTCAAATTTAAAATTGTGAGCATTCCAACCCTAATGCTATTGTCGAGGATAACATTCCAGGCGATACCCGTATTCCGGATGATGAAGCGATCAGGACTGTTTCATTCGAACACCCAAATGCAGGCGTCAACTTTGAATTTCAATTTGGTAGGCTTCTCTCTGGATATTATCTTTACGGAGGCTTCACTGTCCCATATGCTTATGTTTTTATGTATACCAAGATTTGGGAGAAGTTCTGACACTTGGCTACGGGAGATTTTGGAAACTACCGTGCCTTGGAGCGAGTTGTAGCTAGTTTCTTTCCAATCGTAGAAGAGATAGTCACGCTCCCCAAGAAATATATCACTGAATTCGTACTTGAAGAGTGGGAAGAGGCTTTGATGGAATTATAGAAGTATGGACTCAATATTGCATGGCTCCGCCAACGTATTGAAGACATCAATAAGCACTTACTTGAAGTAGATATAGTCTGTAGCTGGGATGTCATTGTTAGAAAGCGGAAGTAGATATAAAGACTAACCCGAGACTTTAAATTTGTGACCAAATCTCTAGGCAGGCATACTCTGAGAGAGATAAGCCAGTCTTTGAAAATTTCTTTTAGATGATCCTGATTCTGAGTTTCTATATATTTATGAGGGACATAAAGTTTATATATATATATATATGGGGTTTTGAGTAGGTAGAAAATGACAAGTGATTTGAGATTTTTTTTTTTAAATAATATCCTCTTTATATTAATAAAATTGAAATCCTAAGTATGAATACAAAAGTATTGCAAATATTTTTTATTTATTCTTTGAAGAATTACAAAATATTACAAGAATAATAGGGAAATAACTGAAAGTGATGGTAGAATATTTGAGCATTGAAAGATTTGAGACACTTGTCGTTGATAAGTGCATAATTCACATGTTTTTAGTGTCAAATCCATACTAATATTTGTTATAATTCTTGCATATTGCTTGTTATTACGTTTGCTTTCTATCTTATGTCTTATATTAGGTGAATCATCCCAAAAAAAATGAAAATGGATAAAAAAGAGCTAATAAGTGAAGTACTCCAAGTATTCAAGCATCCCAAGGCCAAAGAAGAAGAAAGGAGTTCGTTGCGACATGAAATGAACAAGGAAATTGAGTTCTACAAGTGAAGAAGGTCCAAAGACCAATTCAACTCATTCATATCCAGGAATTATTAATACCATCTTGAAGAGAACGAGAATACGAAGTTCACATAAAAAGAATGAGGTCATTCCGAGTTCGGACGAAGAAGTTATGGACAAAACAGTCGAGACGAATAAAAGTGATCTACAGCTCAACTTTCGGCATTGCTCTTACAATACCGACTGTGACATGATTTCGGGATAAAAAATTGTATTTTTGGTCCCAACAATCGGTATTGCTCATAGGAATTCGACAATACCGACTGTAGCAAGTTTTGGGACAGAGAATTAGAGTTATTTTGGTCCTAGAGTCGGCATAGGTCATGGAAATCGGTTATGCCGACTGTGGCAAACCTATGGAGTCTGTTTTGACGCGTTTTTGACTTCTAAATGGATACAACTTAGTCCTAGAAGGATTCTAATCCTTATATATCATGAGTACTATATAAGGAGACTTCCAAGACATTAAGAAGACATCTTAACACAATTTTGCAAGTCTTGGAGGAGAGAACAACACAAGAGGAGAAAGCTAGGATTTCATAGTGGTCCCATTATCGTAACGGTTTCTTATCTACTTTCTTATATGTATAACATGGACGCTTCTACATCTATGAGTATCTAAATACCTAATTGATTGAGGATGAATTCTAAGTTCTAGACATGATTTGAGTTATTATATATGAATCTATTTTGAAGTTCTTCACATGATTATCGTTTGTTTTTACTAATATGAATGTTTATGCTTAATTGATAGATTGTTTATGTGTCCATCTAAATTGACTTGTTAATTAATCTAAAGCTAGTAAGAGTTAGGTACCAATAATTTTATTGTAACGTCTTACACAAGTAGAGAACGTGTGACCTTGCAAAGGGATTCTATGGAGCAATCACGTGTAAAAACAACACTAGAAAGTGAACCGAGCGTACTGAGTTTAACTACTAGGATCAAACCTAAATTCACAAACCTTAAAGTGTTCGGTTGAGTTACATATTATAAGCGAACCTCAAGGTAGCTCAGTTGGATAGAATCTGGCGACTAAGCGTACCTATTATTCGGTGATATAAGGAGTTTTGGTGATAGCTAAGCGTACCTGCTATTCCACGGTTGGTGATAATCTGTGGTGAATGAATAATACATGAGTGTACTAATTCAATGATTTTTTAGTGACGAATAAGGATTCCTCGATCATATTTTTCTCCATTGCTTGTATTTTATTCACTTTTCATTGCTTTGTTAGTTATTTTCAACTTAAAACAAACCCCCCCTTTGTGACGTTTGGCAACTAGAACACCTCGCTCCTCGTAGGAAATAACTCTATTTACTACTATATTATTCATTAGTAAAGTAGAAGATAAGATAATTAATTTGTGCACCTACGACACGCATCAGTCGTGCATCATTACTCCTAAAGATTCATCGGTGTTAATCATCGTGTAATAATGATAAGTGCATATTTTACATATTTTAAGTATCAATTTCTTATACTTATTTGTTAGAATTCGTGTGGATTGCTTTGTATTATTATTACTTTTGTAGTTCATGTCTTTTGTTAAGTTACATCTCCGAAAAAAGTAGAAATTGAGCTTTACAAGGGAAGAATTGTCAAATACCCAGTGAAACTCAGTCAAATACCGTATTTCTTCTCACCATCTTATAGATAATTGAATTACGAAGCCAATGGTGAAAGAATGGAGTCATTCTGAGGTCGTATGAAGAAGTTATGAGCAAAACGAGAATTAAGAGAAAAATAGTCATTTTCAAGGGCGACTACTATTGGCACTCCTTTGTACGCTAAGGGGATGATGAGATTCAAATATTAATATGGGCACCTTCATTCTCACTAATGGTTGCCTAATGTTTGAATTGTGTTAATGATGCCAGTATTTTGGATAAGGGCTATCAAGGACAGAGCCAGGATATATTGGTTGGAGGGGCAAATATGTATAAGTAAAATTGTAATGCTGTAAAAACATGTAGCCGAAGGCCGCAAAAAAATTTTGCCGTTCAACTTTGCTGTTTTTTGCTCCAAATAGTGTCACTAAGATACCAGATAAGTTGTAAGACGTTTTAATTAATAATTGGACTTAATAATTTGTGATACTTTTCATTTTGTTCCTACATAATTTTGATATTTAAGTAGAGTTTTTATACGATACAAGCCTATTACCAGTCATTGTCAAAGAAAATCATAAAATTTACATAAAATTGTATATGATTCAAGGATCTTTAAATAATATCTAAAATTAAGGGGGACAAATATATAAATACTTAAATGTTCCAAGTCTAGCATGGTAATTAGAAAAATTCTAGGGGGAAACTGTCCCCACTAGACCTAGTGTGGCTCCGTCCCTAGGGGCTGTCATCTTCTTCCTCATTACTTCGAAGACGAACAAATATATCTTTGTCCGTTTTGGGTGACAGATTAATGGCGAGGGATTATGAGTTTGAATGGATCAGTGGGGTATTTAAGGTATTATAAGACATGGGTTGTGTTCAAAATAGAGATTGGAAGTTTGAAGAACTCGGAAGGAGGTGACGCTGATAGTGTATGGTGGTGATCATGGCCATTGAAGATGAGTTTGCTGTGATGGTAGTGAATTTGTGAAAGAGAGACTCAGGATGTGGTGGCAGTGGATGTTGGTTTTGAGGATGGAGAAGATCGGTGATGGTAAAAATGGCTGCTGCCATTTTAGCTCGAGCCTGTGATGTTGCCATTGATAATCATGGCAGTGATAAACTCATATTCGATGGTGTTGTTGGTGTTTGGGAACCGGCATGAGCTTGGTGACTGTTAGTAAACAAAAGTGATCTTGGTTTGATGGAGGTGGACTTAATTGTAGTGGTTCGAGAAATGGAGTGTGGTCCAGAAACTGAGAAGAAGCTGGCGCTATGCTCGGGTTGAATATGGTAGTCGAGGTTGTTCGAATTTGGCATGGTTTGGGAGAGAAGTCAGGGAAGGAAGAAAATTTTGAGTTGGATACGCAGGTAGCTGTATTCCGTGTACAATCCGTGAACGAGATTTTCAGTTGGTCGGTGGTATGACCTATTAAGATTCTTAATCAAAGTGAAACTCTAATAAAAAGATAGGCGGCTAAGGGTCGTGAATATACTTTTACAGAGATATAAATAACTTCACGTACAGAAGGAGAAAAAGGCAGAGAAATACTTTTGGAACCAGAGAATAATTACGGAGGAGGTGGTGGTCTCTAGGCGAGAAACTAGGTTGCGCTGGAGCTTGGGATTATTTTTCCCACTTCTTCAGTTTGATTTGTTTATTTTTCTTTAGTATTTTCTATATTTTTTAGTAAAACGTAAAATTATGAGTAGCTAAACTTCTTTCTATTGGTTAAGGATGTAGTCGGATATCATAAACATGTTGTTAAGATAATATATTAGTTTTGTTATTTTAATCAAATCATTATCATTCTTGTTCTACCAATTATTATCGTATTGTGTGAGTGTTTGTTTAGGAGCATTACTAAATAACCATGAACGTATTTTTGTTGCTAGATTAGGGTTTTGAAATACATAATTGTTGATAAACCTTGTCATAATTAGCAAATTGTGATCATCAATTGTATTCAAAATCTTTGTATGTTTACATGTAGAAGCTTGATCTATGTTAAATATATTGTTTGTAGTATATCTATTGTATTGATTAGCCTATTTCATAGAACTTAAAGCTCTTGGAGGATTAAACTTGATAGCACTTTGCATGAGGTTGTTCTTTGAGTAGTATTTACATATTCATCGTTATGGTATGTGATGACATGAGGAATTTACCGGAGTATGCTCTCGATGGGATGCTATAGGGATCCTGATAATGAATGATTAAGTGACAACTATAGTTATTAGTTAAATTGTATGATTTATGATTGAAGATGAACCCTTAACCAGTTTTCCCAACCTATTGATTCTCTTTATTTGATCTTTGCTAGTATAATTAGTTTAATCACTTTATTCTTAAATCACAAAACTCCCTTTGTTACCTAAGTTTTCAAATACGAATAACAACTTATACCTCTTTGAGGAACTAACTTGTTTTTATCATTGTACTCTAATCCATATTTTGTGAAGTGAAAGAACTTGAGATATTTTTGCTTGGCTGAAAACCGACCAAGGGACCACCTAGTATAGCTTCAATGATCATATAAGGATCATCTTTATTATTTGAAGAGATTTTTGCAGACAGTTGTCTTCCCTTAGTTATCTTAAAAACCCAATCTTCAACTTAAAATGAACTGGGATTTACTACCTTGGCCTTATGATGATTCCATGAAATTGTCAGAAATTGTCCATGACACTCTTTTCCATGATTAGACATCACCTGGCTCATGAATGACTTCCTGGATTTCTTATTCCAAGCGGAGATGATTCCTACCCTTTTGATGAAATATTGGAAATGATCAGCTTCACATTTATATCATCTAGTTAAAGTGGGGTTGATCCAGGGATCAAGTCCTCAAGCATTGATATGACGTGGGATGCTCGAATGTAGAGAGAGACATTGAACGGAACTTACTTGCATATGACTTTCGTGAATGTATGGTACTACATATCTTCATATTCAGGTTCATTATCCGACGGTATTCTAATAGCAAGAAGTCTTGTAGGCTTGTTGTCTTAGCGGAATCCCCTGGAGATATCAAAGATGACGAAGATGATAGGTGATGCCCCATCTGGTTATTGTACATCCACGGATGCCCTAAAACTATATCATAATCCCTATTTGAAAATGTAGTTATCGACACTCGTCTGAATGGCACCTATCTTTATTTCAAGAGTAATGTTTTTATAGATGCCCATGGATTTCCCTTTAGGATCTTGGGGAATAGGTGGCCTCATGACGAGTGATTCCTATGGAATTGAGAGTTTTAATGGAGATGATGTTGACAGTTGTACCGACGTCGATCAATGTTTTCCCAAACTCAGTACCCTTGAGGTAAGCCGTAGTGAGGAGTCCCTAGTCATAATTCTTTTTTCCCTTATTGGTTATGTTCTCCTGGGAAGATTCTTGGTATATTTCCTCAGGAAAAGACAAGTGTTTGCCAGCCACAACGTGGTTGAGGGCGATGAAAATATTTGTGCGTTATGTTTGTGAGAAGTAGAGAAGCTCACATAAGTGTTCCATCATGGACTGGATCGTCCGATTGACAGGTTCTCCAGAGACGGTGATGCTTTTAACAAGAAGGGATTCATGTGGAATTCTTCAATACCCAAGTGTAGCTCTCGTGACTCAACCTTCTCTTTGAAAATGCGCTTCAAACCGTTACATTCACTTGTAAGGTGACTAACGAATCTGTGGAAGTGGTAATATTTGGGGTCTTCCATTTAATGAACAGTTGGTGGGCGCCGAACATGAGGTAATTTGATGGCACCATCTTGTATTCATGCCTCTAGTAGTTTGATCATCTCTTTTATAGATATGGGGAAGTATGGGAATGTCTGAGCTTCCCTCAGTTGTTGTTGGCATGGGTCCATAGCTAGAGCTGGGACCGATGTTGTATGTGCTTGATTTACTCTTCGAGGGTGCTAGGGATGGGGTTGGAGTTGCATGCTCTGGTTGCTGCATTTTTGGCGCTGAAGCTTTCCTCTTGGTTCCTTCACTGACAACATTCACAGATGGTTGGATGTTGTATTGCTTAGTGATGAGCCTTCTGTTACCACGAGTCTCACGAACTTCTTGAATCCTAACAGGTTCGGACCCCTCTAACAGAGTAGGTACAGTAGTAGCTGATCATTTGGCGGCTTCGTGAAGTTCGAAGAAAGTTTAGAAATGTAAATTCTCCAGTAAAGCACGATAGACTAGTATCATGTCGTTGATACAGAGTTCGACCAGCTAGAACTCAAGTACATTCGGTCATGATAGTCAATAGATTGAATCCTAAACCTCTTGACATAGTCATTAGGATATTCGTTGTTCCTTTGGAACATCCTTCCCAAGTATGATAGAGTGATATTTTCGGAAAAAAAGAAATATCTTTTGTTGAAGGCACTTACCATCTCACACTAGTTGGCAATACTATTATGAGCAATGTTGTTGTACCAGGTGTATGATCTTCTAGTGAGAGATTTTGAGAACTCTCTAAGACGAAGTAGATGATTGTACTCGTGTTTTCCTAGTGACTTTAGAAATATGGACACATGCTCACGAGCATTTCCAGTCCCATCCTAGAGTGAGAATGAAGGAGAGGAATATCCCCGTGGAAGAGGAATTATTTGAATTTCGAGAGGATAAGGGGGACGGTGTTGATGAACTGCGTTAGGTCCCTCCTTCCCATGATTTTGCAGGAGCCGTTTTAGATCTTCACGAGTTATGAAATTGGGTTGTTGGCTTTTCTCTCGTCCACGCTCAACAAGGACGCGAAGTTCATCATCATCCTGGACGTGAACCCTTGATGCGCTGACGTCATTAGTCCTGTGAGCGCTTCCAATTTGCTCTGCCTGACGCTACCCTTACTCTGTGAGAGTCTTGAGAAAGGCGAGCATCTCTTTCTGAGTAACTTGGCCAGAAGGTGGGGGATTGGTATTACTTGTGGTGGCGTTAGGAAAAATGGTCTCATGAGCACAACCACTAGTGTTACCAGAATTTAGATTAAGATTAGTAGTTACCGACCCTGACCTAAGGTCGACCATTTTTAGAGAAAATATTTGTTTTATAACCGAGAGATGGATCTCCAACTTTGGTCTCCAAAATATTTTAGGGGAAAAACATATAAAACGGGGAAAGGGTAAATCATAATGAATATGAGAGATCAAAATCATACAAGGCTAGCCTAAACCAAGAAACGGCCGTTCAAGCCTTGCTTCGGTCACAAGGGAGGAAAATGGTTGATCTTAGGGAGGAAAGCAGAGAAACATGAGATCAAAGCGTGATGAATCTAGTTGTATAATACAAGTCTTTATGGTTAGTTCAAGTAGAGAATGTGGAATTATTTATGATAGTTTGATGAACTTCGATAAACTTAGCTTGTATTTGGAATAAATTAAGTGATATATTTATAGTGTTGAACTCACACTTGCGATCTCATAATAAGAGGAAGAGGTTGAGTAGTAGAGAACATGGTTTGAGATCGTGCCCATAATTGTAGGGAAGATTATAACGTTATTATCCCTTTATCCAGTAATGTTCGTACGACGTAATTCTTTCTTATCATGGATGTTCAGTTACTCCACACAAGTTGTAAACCGCCAGACTAGTACCCTAATGAGTATCACCCTGTGACATGTTTGATGTCTCGTAGAAAATAGTAAAGTTATGAACTGCTACTAATTTTGTTAAGTCATAAGCGTGGTTGCTAAGGCCAGACGCTCAGCTCTGTAGAAACTAACTAGTGATGAAAATAATAATAAGTCTATAGGTGCTCATATTTAGTAAGTCTAAGAGTAGACTGTATTTGTCATGATCTAAGCTTTGAGCTCTGATGATGCCAACCGTGGGAATTTGAGTAAGCCGATACTCAGTAAGAATTACCAATGGTGGTGTCTTCAGTGATCTCTGTTGAGAGGCTTACTCGTAGGATATTTGCGACTCATGGCATCGATAAGGCGACTCATACTTAAGGGATACGCATGAGCAAGATGGGGAAATTGGCGTTGCACCGATAGCAAGAGACACTAGATGATGCTAGTGTTGTAAAAGTAGCGTGGGCTAGTATTAGGCCAGTGTAGTGATAATAGTGGTGATAGCACTAGGCTGGCAACTAGACATTGGTTGGTGTTGGCATTAGGTCAACGACGTAGTAGTAAGGGCGCTAGCATTAGGTTACCGCCAAGTCTTAGAATGATGGCATTAGGCCAGTGATAGGTGTCTAAAATACCGTTTTATTATCAATTGATTATGCTTTCTTTGCTATTTTTCTCATAAATTAATGTATATTACGCTTGTTTATTATTAATTGATTATGCCATGACTGAGTTACAGGAAAAGTGCACAATATATGTTCGAAGAAATGCTCGAAAGAGTTAGGCGTAAATAGTTGATTTGGTTGATTGGTGGAATTGCCTGTCAGTCTCGCAAGACTGACAGGCCTAATGAATCTGTTTATGCTTATTATTGTTTGGGCTTTCTCAATGAATCTGATTTGGGCCATGGGTGTTTGGACTTGACTTAGATATGGAAACCTAGGGTTTTAGAGTTATTTTTGGAATTGGAAAACAAGAGAATTTATATAAGAGCTACTCCAACAAAAGAGGGAGATATCTATTTTTTCAATTAGTTCTCTTCTCACCTCTTCTATTCCTTTTTGTAGGTTCGCGCGGAGAAGATTTCTCGAGATCGGTTTGTAATTATTTATTCGATTCAATATTGTAAACTCCAATTTATGAGTAGCTAATTTCTTTATTGTTGGTTAGGGAATAATTAAAGTTCATAATACATGATTCTTTGAATTAATATATTAGGTTTCTCTCACATTATCGCTCATAATTCACTTCCAATATCGCCATGTATGATTGAATACCTAATTGTTCAAGTCCGAAATTGAATCGATTTGTGTTCATATCTGTAGCTAGTTTAGGGTTTATTATACACAAAAGTGATATTCCTTGAATACAAGTAGCATAGTGTGATTACGGATTATCATGATACTATCTTGTACTCACATGTGAATTATGACATTTGTTAAATTGTTTAATCGGGTATTTCAATTAAATTGATTAGCCTATTTCACCATTCTTAATGCTCTTAGAAGGTTAAACCTAATTGTGTTTTTACATTTTAAGTTATTCACTAAGTAGAATTCATACTTGCGTCGTTTTATGTAAGTGTGCTGATTTTTGGAAATTAACGGGATATTTTTGCGATCGAGGTATTCTAGGGCTTTTGATAGTACGAGATTAAAGTTCAATTCTAATATTAATACAAGAACATATTTTGTGAATGAAAACGGAATCCTTAACCAATATTCTCAACTTACTGATTCTTTTTTACAATTTCCTTGCTTTCTTAGATAGTTTAATTACTGTAATTGAATCTGAAATTCCCACCTTGTTTACACAAGATTTCGAAACCAAATAAAAATTCAAGTCCTCTCTGTGGGAACAATCCTTTCTTGCCCATGCTTCATATAAATATTAATTAGTGAGAAAGTAATGAATAATTTTGACGTGCAGACGACCACATCAGCCAACGATGGAGTAGTAGGGCGTTGCCATTAGGCCAGCGCCATGTATAGAGTTAGGATGGCGCTGGCCTAGGCCATCGCCGTGTGGTCTTAGGCTGGCCAGCGCCGTGTTGTAAATAACTTCCAGTGTCGTGAAAAGGCCAATGCTAGCTTTCGCTAGCTCAGTACTCGGGCGAGCATTCATACTTGGGGTTGTTGGCATGGACTTTTCGCTTAAGCAAGCATCAAAATGGCATTCTCACTATGTAATTCAAGAGATGAATATATACTAATTCTGAACTAAAGAGAGTTCACATATTTCTACTGGAAAGCCATGAATTTGTTCAGTAATTAAGTCAATAAATATATAATCAGTGAACAAACTTCAAGTACTGGAGGTTTATGTTTATACTGTGAATACAATAATATTTTAGTATTTTTCAAGTAAGAATTTGGACATTGGTATTTGTTTTAGAACGAGTTCAAGGAGTTCAGTCGTAGATCATTGCGACTTGAGACAAGTTCAGTATTACTCTATACTAGTGGATTCACATCTAGGAGCATAGTATTTATTCGAGAATCGTATAAGCTTATTCTGAATATATATTTTGTATAATCAGAGAGTGGGAAGAATTTCAACAAGTTCCAGTGACTCTTCTAAAATTCCAGTGATTGAAGGAAATTTAATACATAAAATAAGTACTGAGTCATACAATACATATATCATATATATATATATATATAGATTATTGAAAGTTCAGCTGGATGATGCTATAACAATGTATATAGATTCAGAGAGAGGCTACAAGATCTGTATAGAATACCGATAGCTATTAACAACATCTGTATACTCAATTTTTTTGCGGAATATAAAATAGAAATACAGACTCTATAATTCTGCTACAGAACCAGAGACAAATATATAAATTTTATATTTCTGCTACAAGGAAGAGACAATTTTACAACTTTCACCTCATCATCTACAATAGACAAAGTTAAAGATAGTGGGAGTTGAGATGGAAATATAGAACGAAATAAAGAAAGATAAGCAGTGAAGAAGCATGAAGAAAAATGAAATAAGAACGTTGTCTGTAAAATAATGGATCTGTAAGGAGTTATAAGAAGAAACATTAAATTTAGACAATACAATAGGTTTCAGTTATATTTAAAACTAATTAGTTTTAACGAAAAGGGTCTTATAGTACTATGGTTATCATGTTATGTTATATACTACAGGTGTTAGGTTTGAGTCGTTTGAGCCGTCTTTATTTTCCAATTTTTAAAGTCACTTAGTAGATATAACTTGGTTTAAATTAAAAAAATTCTTTATTAGGATTGACACGCCAGGACTGACCACTAAAGGTAAGGGTTGAGATTTTAGACCCGTTATGCAATAGTGTTAGGATTAAGGTTCACCACTATCAACCCACGGATTGTCTAACCCATCACTGTTTGATCCTAACCCGGCCCGTTGACAACTCTAAACCAGCCTGGCAGTAGTGCCGAATTGACTGCCCATCATCTGTTGGGTAGTCTAGGGCACCCCCTAGGCTCTAGCTAGAGGTTTTGAACGAGGGCAACTCTACAAAGCAAGTGCGTTTGGTGAGAGTTCCATATACCCTCGTTTAGCCTTTCTGAATCTGAAAAAGTGTCAAAGCTTTTGTTAAATACACAAATAAAGCTCGCAAAAAGAGATGCAAAGTATCCTATAATCATTCAAACGGCTTATTGTTTGCTTACTAGCAAATATGCTCCATGATTTGCTCACTTTCTTTCCCAATCTAAATTTTTGGGAAAGAGAAAAGTAGACAATTAGGGTCCATTAACTCATTGAATAATTGGACCAGTACCAAAGAAAATGATAATACTGGTATTAATCTTCAATAATCTCTGCTTGTTTTTAGCCCTTAATGTATCAAGTCATTGCTTTGACAGTAAGATATGTTCAAAAAAAGAAGAACTTAAATACATGCAGACCCCTACCACCCACTATGAAAAGAAGATATACATACTTCATGTTCTGTTCAGACTTCAGACTCCAGACCCAATTCTAGGGCTTACCAAAGCGAACTGCTGTCTGGATGAATTACCATGTGTATAGAGTCAATCAAAACTATCCAAATAGACTGATATAATTGCCTTCAAGCTTACTTAGTTAAGTAATAAACTACGCATATAGTTCCAACACTGCATAATCTAAGTACAGTAATCAATAATTATATACCTATTCTAGACTTGATACTTAAACACATTTTTACAACTTGATTAACTTTAAACTCCAGTCCTAGTATCCTATTTAGATTCATAGATACAAAAAAGAGTCATACAATACCCATTGTTAATTAGCAAGTAGTTGACTGCCCTCCCATTGATACTGGAAAATGTTTGAATATTCAAAGAAAAGAAAAAAGGCGTTAGCGGCTAATTATCATTTTCATTCTTAATGGAAATGTTGATTAGTGACATTATATAAATCTTACGCTTTAAGCAATCTAGTGTGTACCATAATAGTGGTTTCAAATTTGAATTAAGTACTAACGCTCTGGAAGTTTCACATTCAGAGTTGTTTACATATTATGCTTATCATGGTAAGAAATTCATAGCTTCCTAGCTAGACTAGTGTTTTTTTAAACTTATTCTCAAAAGTTCCATGTGTTTTTAGTTGATTCTATTTGATTAATCCAAACACGATTCTTATAAGTTTCTTCATTTTCCTCACTACTGATTTCACAGGGTTTTGATAACTTGATATGAGTAATGTGATGGGTAACAACAACGTATCCGGTTTGCAAGGTTTGTCATACTAAATTTCATGCTCAATGGCTTGTCAGAATATATACATTTTTAAACAACAAGTACTGTTTCTAGTTTCGTGTTATTAACACTTGATTCAATGCAGAGCAAGAAAAGAATGATGTTGAAGAACCGAACAAGTCACAAGATGTTCAGGAAAAGAATACAGGATTGAATTCAAATGAAAATTCAGGAGAAAGTGATATTGATAAACAAGAATCAGATCTTAGAGGTTAGTACTGTCTCTACATATAAAAACTGTTAAGTGTAAATTTCTATCGTATCAAACAAAATGTTTTTGCTTGTAATATATAATCATGATTCATGACTACTAATCTCAATATCTAAGTGACCCTGCCTCTAGATTTTTATACAATGGACATGCAACATGACCCATATATAACTTAACAGAAATGACACTACCCTTTTATCTCTCTATTGATCTTTATTTGGTTATCATGCAATTCCAGAGCCAAATGAAACGAAAATAGAAGAGTCCACCAGATTGGCGAATGTTCCATTGGTTTCAACGGATACAGATCCAGGGCTGGAGATATTCCCATCAGCAGCAAGAACTGACAACCTTATTCAGATTGAACCATCAATCCAAGAAGGTGATATTTTGTTTCCACTATTTATAGAGTTTACCGTCAGGCATATAATTGATATAAATCATGCTTTCTAAAAGTTTTCGGATATCCTTTAGATGATTTTATTCACTTAGCTGCAAAACTATATTCATTGGTAAGAGGTAGAATTACATAGAAGAAGTCTTTCGAGCATCAGATTGATTTCTTAAGTGGTTGTAACAGAGGCAGAAGAGTGGATGGAATCATCTGCAGATACCGAAACTAGTGGTCAAGAAGCAGAATCTACCGAATCGGAATTTAGTCCTGTTAAACCAACTATAGAGAATGGTAACAAGCTGAAACTTGGAAGCAATGAGCGAGCCACAGAATCTCATGTCACAGCAATGAACGAACAAATACTACATGGTATATTCAGTACAAATTCTGAAGTAGAAAAAAGTCAAGACCACACATCAATGAAGGAAGATATGGAACTGCAGAAAGGAAACCATGAAGTGAACATGAAAGGAGCTGAGGTCGAAGAAACAGTTATTATACTGAATGACGTTGAAGAAGGCAATGGAGAACGCGAACCCATGGGACTGAACCCATTTGGAAAGGAGTCCGAGGAGACACAAACAAAATCTGCTTCATTGACTGGATCAGTCAAATTGTTTCATGTAAAAGCTTCAGAATCCGATCGCGAAATGAAAGCTGAAGAGAGAAAGGTGATTGAGAATGGAATAAAGATTGAAGGCAATGAAATCATCGATAAGACACTTCAAGGTAGGGAAAGTTCGGTTAAAGAGTCAAAGGTGGAAAAAATGGATAAATATGAGTTAACAAAAACAAGCACTGATCATAAAGAAGCTGATGGAAGTAAAGATGAGGAATCATTAAGTCATGGGATCAAAGGAGAATCCCAAATTGATGGCTCTAATGTGACTGAGAACGGTCACCAAGTTGAGAATGTCACCAAGGAGAACAGTAATACTGAACTAGAGAATGATAACCAGAAGTTTTTCGAAATCTATACTCCCCCAGCTGCAGTTATAGATGCTAACTCTAATCTAGAAGGAGAAAAGGTTCCAATATCAGACATCACCAATAAGGCAGACGAAGACAAAAAGGTTGGAACAACTTGTCTCCCCAACCATGTTGGTCCAGAGTTCTTATCCACAGAAACTCCAAAGCAGCTCGAGGATTTCTGTATTTCTATGCTCCCCTCTCAGGTAAATGAATTAACAAACAATCTAACAGACTCCAAAATTGAGGAAACAGAATTTCACAAATCAAAAGACCATGGGAGTTCAACTACTGAATCATACCAAGAGTTGCTCACCACCAGCTTTGATGTAACAACAGAATCGAGCTTTCATGCTGAGAACCCAATTGCAAACACAAAAGATCTATTAGTAGCTTCAGGTAAACAAGAGTCCAAACATGGCGCATTCCTGCATCAGATAGAGAGCAATAAGGCAAACAAAAATATTGAGAGCTACATTAGAGAATCAACTTCAGATGATGTAAAAATCAATGCTGAAGTTACTAAAGTTTCCAGCTGCAAATTGCTCCGAAGTGATTCAGAAGACGAAGATTCCGGTGGAATACCACTGCTAAATCAGGAGATAACTCAAAAAACTAATACTAATATAAGACACCCATCTACAGAGAAAGAATTTGAAGAAGTAGAAATACAAGAAAAATCAGTAGAGAAACAAGTCATTGCATTGGAAAGAACAAGTATAGAGACGTTAAAAGCTCCGTTGCTTAACTACATGAAAGAAGAAAATCATGTAATTGAATCACCAAAGAAACAAGAGAAAAATAAACCGAAGTATTCCTTCTTCGGCAACTGCATGTGTTGTACACCAGTTTCACAGTAAGTAAAGGCTTTCTTTCTAAATTTCAGTACCAAATGAAATTTGTAATATTTATTTGATTTGATGGAGAGGGAGAGGGAGAGGGAGAGGGAGATTTGTGATTGTGATAATGGGTTTGAAGATTTTTGAGAGAAAAAAATACATGAGAGATTGTATTACTCTGAATTTGTGAGATTTCATTTCATACATTGTATTGTTTATTTAATGTAAGAGTTGGTTTCAGTTTGATATAATTACCTTACGATTCTTTTGCAATACAAGCAAATGCTTCAGTAATCAATTTGATATATTTACATCACAGAACATAATCGCTAAAAGTAGTTGCATAATCAAAGATATGAGTGATTTCGCTAATAATACCTTGATCTAAATATACTTCCCCAAAAGGCTACCCATCAAACAATCACACGCATACAAAATCAAAAAACTTCAAAAATAGCAGAATGTGTTAATGAATAAAAGAAAGAACTAAGCAAATTTCCAATTAAAATCAGAGTCAGCAGTAAATTCAAAGCTTCAACTAAATACTCTTTAACAATAATATTTCAGTTGAATCTACTATTATTCACCATAATCAAGAGAAAAAAAAATCAAAATCAAACTAAGAAGAATAACAACAACCTGAGTTGTTGATTCTCTATAGCCATCTCACTTCCTTTCTCTCTTAAACTATTATTCGTCTTCTTCTTCCCTCTTCTTTGGCTTCCTGTAATTCTCTTCAATATGTTTAGCCATTACCATCCCAGTATTTACAAGCTTTCTGATGTTTGGAACATTGTAATTCTGAGCAATATAAATCCCAAATCCCGTAGCAAGTGTGAATTGAAACCCACTCCTAATTATCCCCATTTTTGTTTCTGCAAATTCTTATTTTATTAAACTAGGATTTTCAATAAAACAAAAAACAAAAAAAACAAAAAACAAAAAACAAACAAGGGTTTTCAAGTAGATTTTTTATTTTTTTGAAGCATAGTTTTCAAGTAGATGGTTTGTTGGACAATCTTCAAAACCCTTCCATGAAGAAAAAAAATTATGCTTCAAAGAGTTACACGCCGAGTAAGGAGGTCGAACCCTTGACCGCGGGATTAAAAGTCACGCGTTCTTTAATGTTTTTAATTTAATACTTTAAAGCTATTGTTTGGCTCCCTACATCAGAGTAGCCAAATTATCTTGCTGAAATACATCAGCAGCGGATCTATCTATGTCATCATAGTGTTGGGAATTTGGAAGATTGGGTACTCAAAAAGAACCCTATTATTAGGGTTGCCGTCCTTGGCTTTTAAAGGTTGCATAGGATTTTAATGTTTAAAATATAGATACGAGGAACCTAATCTGGTTAAAAAGTCTCAAATCCCCTTTGATTAGTATTATTACCCTCTACTCTTCCTTCATAATAACCTAAATCTAATTCAAATCTCAAAAACTAACCTAACCTAAATCAAACTAATCTTATTCTCATATCTACTTAAAAACAAAAACAAAACCTAAGCCCCTCTCTTCTTCGGCCCACTTTTCTTCATCGATTTCTTTTCAAATTCACAAAAAAAATTACGGTGATTCTGAAGATGAACAGGTCAAGAGTTACCAGATCAGACCGAATTGGTTTGAATCCACCATCAACTGAATCTGGAAGTGGTATAGTTTTTGATCCACAGATTGAAGGTTTGGTGAATGAAGAAGTTCAATCACTAGTGAATCCTATCAAAATGTTTGCTATTAGGTAAGAATAAAACACTCATCGTTTATATTAGGTTTTTATTGAATAAATTGGCTTGATTGATGAAGTTAGGGTTTCAAAAAAAAAAAAAATCTGAACTGTATAAGGCTAGGTCGACCACATTGCCCAACTGTAACATTCATTACGTTCGGGAAAAGATGAACTCCCGGTCATAGATTTTTTTTACGGTTAGGAAAATATGAACTCCCAACCGTAAATGGTTTTTTACGGTTTGTTATCCTAGCCGTAAGTTGATCTAGAATTTTAGATACTTGGGTATTTAAGTCATTCCTACGGTTGGGATGTGTAGTTTGTCATAGTCGCAAATATAATTGTGAAACTAATTTTTCCCAATTTTTGCTTGTTTGTAACATTTTTAGGAATCGAGCTAACTGGTTGGTCAAGGAATTGAGTCATTCTGTTGATGCTGGGGAGTTATTGAGTGTTGAAAAAAAAAACACTTCTACAGTGGCATAAAGAGATAGCTAAACTTGACGAACGAAGGTGTTCGGAGAGAAGGCCTGGATGTTTATCATCATCTGGCGAGGATGTTCAAGAGATTGTTGGTCATAGTGGAAGAATGAGTTATGGACTTGTTGAAGGTTAGTGTTTTCATCTTTTTCTATTTAAGAAATTGTTCTTTATTTTTATTATGAATTTCTTAATTTAGCTTGAATGAACTTAAGACATCTTTTGCTATCTAAGACCTGTAGTTTCTTTTTTATTGCAATATTTTTCATGGTTTACAGAGCTGAAAAAACTCAACTCAGGGTCACTTACGGCTAGGACATAATTGAGAAAACCTAATCGTAAAACACGTACACTAAAATTCATGGTCATCTACGGCTAGCTCCAGAACATAACCCAACTGTAAGTGACCCTGACTTCAACTTACGGCCAGGAATCCTAGGCGTAACGGTGGAAATAAAAAATTTGGTTCAGTTTTACAGCTGAAAATGTGAAAAAACCTAACCGTAAATACTCATTTGTTGTGTGTACGACTAGGTCGATACACCCATTTCCTATCCGTAAGTGACAGAAAAATTCAACAAAAGCAATTATTGGTTTTGTTAACCAGTACATTTTCTCCCCAACAGCCAGATTTTTTAAAAAATCTAGTCGTTGGGTGTTTCCATCTATACATAGAGGAATTCTTGTCTTCAAAAGTATGCTCACACTTCTCTTCTCAATTTAGTTTCTCATTTATTCATAATCCAAAAAAACACAAACATGGCTTCTGCATTCAGCACCGAAGAAGATGTTTCTCTAGTTCGGGCATGGTGACGGTCACAAACTATGACTCAAGTCAAAACATAAACGTTTCTCAAACCACAGATTATTTTAGAACCGTGTATTTTGGGTTTTTGTGGCATTAGAAGACAATAGAGTAGGAAGAACACTCAATGTAAACAAGGAAAGATTCAAAATGATCTGTGATAGATGTGATTTTGTGAGAAGGGAATTGTATTACTTGAAGGAAACTTATCCTCAAATGCCAAGTGCGAGACGAGTAAGTATATCTCATAAAGTTGTTTATAAAATCCGATTTTAATACGACATTCTAACTTATTATTGATTTATTTTTCAGAGAGACATGGCTCTTGAACGATACCAACAAACAGGTGGGAAATTTTCATTCATCATAAATGCGATAAGGTCTTGAAAGAAAATGTTTTGTCTTTCAACATAGAATAACTATTTAAGTGTAATGTAATGATCTAGTTAGTTCTTTTCCATCATTGTAATATCATTTCCTTCAAGAAAACTGTTATGAATGTGTATTAGTGTTTTATTTGTAAAATTCCTAACACATTGAACAAAATTACAAACATTCATGGCAACTTACGGATGTATTTTCCACAAGCGCTAACTGTAAGTGACCATGAATTTAGTTTACGGTCAGGATTCCTATCCATATAAGCACCATTCCCTAAATTTTTTAAGGTCTACGGCTGGCTCCAGTTAAAATCCAACTGTAACCAAGAGTAATACATAGTACAGTCAGGATTCCTAGCCGTAATTTCATTTACGACTGGCTCAGTACTCTTCTTCCTAGCCATAAGTTGCCCTGATTTTTGACTAAACTACACATTATTAGGGTGTTTTTGAAAAATAGAGCCGTTAGAACACTAATTGTGTGTGTATTGATTGAAAATAGAGCCGTTAGAACACTAATTGGGTGGGTTTTTAATGAAAAATAACACCACCTATATATACTCAGTTGAAAAAATCAAAATCACATCTTCTACATCCACACTATCCATCCAAAACTCTTACATTCCCACTCTAGTATACTTCAAAATGGATCAACCCAATTTTTCTTTGGATGAATACTTATCTCTTTGCAAAAAATATGTGCTATGCCATCTAAAGAGAGGAACAGAACGAAGGCAAGATGGTTTAATTAGTCTTAGTTATTGGAAAAATAATCACGACAACTTCAATATCGACATCGGTAATGGTAATAGCTGTAATGTGTCTAATTTGTTTTGTCGATTTATGGATACACAAAGACAAGTGAAATAATATATGCTTTAATTCGTATTTGTAATAAACTTCGACTTGAAGGTGAAATTGATGATGAAGTTGTATCTCAAGCTAGAAAGGAATGGAGAAAGTGGAAAGGTTCAAATTTCACAGTTGAACCTTATTTTATTATCCTTAAGGACTTCTTCATATTTCGTATGATATATTATAATTTTAATGGAAATAATTGTTGTAAATTATGTATTGGGGTAAAATAGTGTTTAATGAATGGAAGTATATTTACAATTCAAGTTAAAATCGATTTCAAAGTAATAGAAATTTCAAAATCCAGGGTCACTTACAGATGGGAATTTCCCAATTTTCACATTATAGACCTAGACATAAGACTGTGTAATTTGAATTTCAACATGTTGCTCAGGTTTACGGCCAGGTTTGGCCATAAACCAAACCGTAAACCTTCAAAACCACAGTTATATGGTTAGGTTTCTTAGTAAACCTAGCCGTATACCTGGGAACAAATCAACTTTCAAAATCCAGGGTCTCTTAGGTCGATACTAGCAAAAACCCAGTTGTAAGTCATTTTGAATTTTTATATTTTTAATAAAAATTGGAGAAACCATGACACAATTTACCAAAATATATTCTCATTCGTGATGAGTGATTCAAAATACATATTTTATCATATATTCACCACCATTCATTACATCTACTCATTACACATGGTGGTTTTTTTGGTTTTGACATGGTCATCGCATTCCAAAGTTCAAATTGGTGTTTGAACCTATGACACCAACCCTTGGAGATTTCGGTGTCGCACTGGGCCCTCAAAGGAGGCAATGGGCTTCCTTCTTTTAATTGGAGACCGATAAAATGACATTTAAGTACGTGCCCCATGATAACTCTTCGATTAAAAAATTCTTCTACATAAGTTGTTTTGGTTGGTGCGATTGTACATGCGAAAGATAAATAATGCACGACGCAAGAGAATGCTTCGGCGAGTAAGTGCCAGCAAATCGACATGCTCATCCAATGATCATCTGTGATGTTTACGTTGCCATTTAAACGCCTTTCAAATGCAACGAACCTTTCCTCAATATTCGTATTTTGTTCTCCATCTTCTCCATATCTCATCATTTCCTTGTAAAAATATGGTTGTTTTTGGAGTTCACACAACATTTTTTTCCTTATGTAGGTGCATTCGTCAACATTGTTAGTTTCGGGCCCTTTATAAATTCCAAGTTTTTCCGCGCAAACATGGAAACCACAATTCTTGTCACCATCAACATCGTCGGTTGCTTTGATATAGTCCTGAATGATTTCTGGAACATACTCCAAGTATTCTTCACAAATAATGTACCTAATTCCGTAATTTTTACCTTTATCATCTCTTGGGGGGGCTTCTATCGTTCCTCTTGCGGTACGAACCATATATTTCTCACAATTTGATGCTATTATTACCGTATTTTCTTCAACCCCCGGAGCTTTTCCTTTAACATCAAACATCCTTCTTGCTAATTGTTTAATACCAATTTTAAAATAATCAACTTCAAAGGTTGAACTTCCTTCGGAGGAAAACTCCGGACTTTTTCCTTTTACATTTCTAAGGCTTGGTCTGCTTTCTTCCATTTTACTCTGACCATGTTTGTTTGTAGTCGTACCTTTTCCTTTCACATCCTCTTCCTCATACAAGGCTCTCAAGTGCTCAAAACCCGAAGGCTCTCTTTGATTTGAAACTCCAATTTTGTATTCTTTTTGACCAATTTTGCATTCTCTTGGACTAATTTCTTCGCATTTTTTCTCTCTTATTTCCTTTTTTTTAGGACTAGGCCTACCCTTCCCCACTCTCTTTGTTGGTTCCATAATATCGTCTCTAGTGAAAGGGCGGTTAAATTTCCGCAACTCGTACAACCAAATTTGTGTTTGGGACGGATTCAATGAAACATACTTGTCAAACAATTCTCTGTGAGCCTCGGTGTCGCAAAACACTTCACCTAAGCCTTCATTTGGTAATGGATCGTTGAATGAGAGTTGTTTCTAAAATGGATCCACATCTTCGATTGGGATCACATTTTCTTCGTACGTAGCTATCACATACCGGCACGGAAGTCCCAAAGCCGACATATTGGGACAAATACACTCTTCACCCGGAATGGGCGTTTTAATCTCCCCAACTTCACCCATTATCTCCTCAATTTCCCAATGAGAGACATAGTTGTTATTCCTCGTATCCAAGGGTTGTCCAAATAAATAACATGCTTTTTAGATCGGCTAAATTCAAAGAGCCCTTTGATTCGTCCGAGATCACGCTTGAAGAAATCTTCCATAGCATCAAACAACATAAAAAATCCACCATCGCGCCCATTTAGCTTCCTCTTTAATCGATTGTGAGATGACTCGACCGTGATAGTCGCTTGGTTGTCATAGTGTTTGTGTTTGTTTACCCACACGCTATAAACTTTTCTTGGTGGGGATCCAACAATTGTTTCTTCAAATACTCTAGAACATCCGGGTAGCTAGCCCAATGCGCCATTAGCATACACTCATTTTCAAAGTAAGTTTCTCCCGTCATCGACCATGTCAAAGCATCCCAATCTAAGCTAAAACTAGCCTACTTTACCTTGACTACTTTGTCACTTTCCTCGAATTTGTCTTTCTCCACTTGTTGTTTCTTTACATGTAGTTTGTTAATCCTCGCCATCTCGGTTTTCCTTGGTTGTACAATTTTGTTCTTGTAATTGGTTTAGAAATTATTCTATATATGGAACGTGCATAGAGAAGATGATATGCGTCGGGAAAAACACGCTCTATCGCATTTATCAATGCTTGTTCTTATCCGTAATCACCACCTCAGGAGTATAGCCTTCTTGGAAGAATAACTTTACCTTTTTTAATGCCCACATGTAACTTTCCTCCCTCTCACCTTGTAAAAAACAAAACCCAACACTAAAAGGCAACTTCGTGGATGTTTTCCCGACAAAGTTTAATATCGGCATCTTATACTTGTTCGTTTTATACGTGCAATCTATAAAAATAATTTGATGGAAGCATCTTTCAAATGTTACAAACTCCGGATGAGCCAACAAAGATACATCACTTCCCAATTATCATATTTATCATACACTACCGTGTAGTTCGCCTTTTTCCCCAAATACAATAATTTTTGCATAAGTTTTCTATTTTGTCGTTGCTCACTTCTGAATATTGCTCTTGGATTATAGATGGTAGTCAAGGAAGATGAGTTATAGGTCTTGTGCGTTGTTGATTCAACATATATACTAGCTTCATCTCTTTGGGGTTGATCCTTGCCGCATAAGGATGGTTGATCAAACTCTCTGGAATTGGGTGTTTATGAAATCCCGAAACCACTTCACTCATAAACCATACTTTCTTGAACTTGTTGTACTTAAATTGAAGCTTAAAAGAGCAACCACACTTCTTTGTATGATGTACTCCTCTCTTTCTCTCGGCCTTTGGTTTATACTCAAAACCTTTTTTTGTTGACTCTTGTACTTCCCATTACTCTCGCAAACCATTTGAAAGGAGGTGGGCCTTACTTGATTATTTTAAACGATAACGCACATATTTTTCAACCCTTGTTCTCGAGCCTATTTCTTCGCATCTTCTATATGTTCCCATTCAAAGTTATGATCACTTGTATCCTCACTCAATACGCTAACAGCTGGGGTTGATCTTTCATTAGTTCAGGTATGGGCTCCATCTAAGAAAAATAAAACATAGCCTTAAGAAATATAGGAAAAACCATCTCAAGACCCAAATTACGGCTGAGTCGACAACTAAAAACCTAACGGTAATTATTCCTTTACGACCAGTTTTAGTACATAGGCTAACCATAAGCGAGCCTGAGTTCCAATTACGGTTAGTGTTTCCAGCCGTAAACTATCCTAGGAACAGATTTATTACAATTGTGAACCATAAGCGACCCTGAGTTGGGTATAAGGCAATCTTTTCCAGCCATAGTGGATAGCACTTAATATGCCCATGCACCTACGTCTAGGTTCTCGTGCACACGACCTACCCGTAGAGATGTTTTACGAGTAAGAGTTCTTATTTCTCCAGCCGTATTTCAAAGTTTACGGCTGGGAGTTCTTTATATTTTAGCATATACGGCTAGGGAACCATGATTTTCTAGCCGTAACCAGCCTACGTCTGGGATTTGGGGGTTTTCTGGTAGCAAAAAAAATCTAACTTTCTACATACTTTAAGCAATTAATGCAACAAAAACAGTATTAGAGTTAAGTTAGATGTATACCTGACTAGTTTGAACTTCATTTTCTTCATATTCTTGGCTTGGATCATCAAAATCATAATAAGGTTCATATTCTTGAGTTTGGGTTAAAAACTATTTTTTTCTAGAAAATCAACCATCTCGGGATCATTGTTTTGTTGTATGAATAACTTGTTTGATTTAGAAGAAGAGGATTCACCTATCCTATAACTCTTGTTAAAATCACTCATTTGGGTGGAGAAAATCAAAATTTCTAGGTTTAAAAAAAAAATCTTTTCTTTTCTACTTCTTCTTCTTTCTCCAAAACTATAGTCTAAATGTTTTGATTTTCAAAAGACTAACTTTATACTAATTCGTTAATCTAATCAACTAACTAATTGTTAATTAGTTTAGGATTAACATTAATTAATCTAAGGCAGTCTAGGTATTATTATAAATACTAGGATAAGGGGCATTGGGGTTGGTTACAAGATGACCCTATTTTGTCGTCTTGTAAGCCCTTAAAACCCAAGGGCTGCAGCCCTAATAATAGGGTTCTAAAAAAAAGCTTTACAAGTTATCCTTTGTCTATTTATAACATACGATAACCGACACTGAGATATTAACAAAAAGCTAACTTATGCCACAAATAACTAACGTGCAACACTAGGGTTGCACAGGAACCGCCCCGAAAAACCGAACCCGCCCGAACCCGACACAACCGCGGGTTTTTAAACCGAACCCGCCCGTAGCGGGTTGGTATACGGTTTTCAAAATCAAATACCCGTTCATGATGGTTCGGTTTACGGGTTTAGTATAAGAACCGACCGAACCCACCCGTATAAACCGAATTTTCTTGGTCGTTGATTGATATCATTTTGATTGATCCTATCCCTCCATCTAAACGAAGATACCCTAACTAAACTAAACCTAAACTTTCTATTCTCATTTATGTTCTTCATCTTCTATTCTTCTCGATGCCGCTCTCACTGAGGTATCAGGCGATTCATGTGTTGTGAATCATCACCAACAACTTATCAATCATCAGTTCATCACCAACAACTTATTCTTCTTTTTCAATCCTCACCAGTCACCATCGACACTCAACATACAAGTTACAACAGACAAACAAGGTATATGTATGTCATATTTTGGGGTTCATCTGATTTCACTGATTTTGGGGGTTTATCTTTTTTTGGGGGGATTATTATATCAAACCCAACTACCCAAGCCTTATTTTACTGATTTTTTGAAAATTAGTAATTTAGGGTTCATGTGATTTCAATTGAAAATTAGGGTTCATGAGTTCATCTGAATTATCCATTGATGTTTTATATGGAAATCTGAAACTCCAGTGCAAATTTTTGCCATGCTCATTATGCAAGACCCATTTTTTTACTAGGGTATCATTCTTTGTAGACCCTCTCATGAAGCTTTTGATTTAGAGTCTCATTGTATATGAGGGAATGCTCTTTTAGATTCCTTTTTGTATTTTCAATGGGTTTGTCATATCTATACAAGCATGAAGCTTATTTCAGAAAATCTTCACAAGCGGCAATATAGGTAGTTTAATTCCCATAACAGGGTGTTGCACACTTGCACGAAATGGAAAGTAAGATGATGATTGTATTTTCTTCTTGTTACTACATTTTTTTTTCTCTTTCTCAAATTCCGTTTCGTAACATTTTACTTTAATTAGCGCAGCTATTTATTCCAACTTCCAAACAAGGTGTTACATTGTGAGTTAACTGGTTTTAACTATCATTCAATGTTCTGCATAGCCTACCTATTTTTGATTCCTGTAGGAAAGTATTGTCATTAAAAGATTGTTTATTTTCTAATATATAGAGGTTGAGGATGAAGATATGTTAATATTTTTGGGCATTGACTTAAACTTAGAGCTTTAGTAAGAGCTTTTAATCAATCAAGTTCTGGAGAAATTCTGTTTTCAAGCTGTCTACCAATGGATGCAACTTCCGTAATCCGGATATGAATCTGGCGGGCTCAACCTAACATTCATCTAGCATTGAGTTGTTTATAATTATCTTTCATGAGTTGGACGAGAAATAAGAGTAGTTCTTTAGGCACTAGCTTTTAGGGTAAACAGAGGAAAAGCTACCTCCAGAACAGAAACAACACCAATTCCTTTTTTTGTTAAAGCCCTTATTCAATACCGTTAGTTTCTCCTCGCTTTTCTTCTGCATCTCCATTATTCTTCCATCTAGGTCAGCCTCTTCTCTTCCTTCCAGAGTTCAGCCATTTCATCTTCAGGTATTCTCTTTTATTTGGGGGTTTGTGCAGGATACCAAGCAGAACCAATGAGTTCTGAATTCAAACAACAAAATTCTTAGTGTTTGTTATCTTTTAGTATTTGTTGTTTTTTGATCCAGAGTCTGATGATGTTTAGTGTTTTTTGTTGTTTCTTAGGGGGCTTAATGGGTGATTCATCAACTCAATCTTTAGTTGTTTCCAGCCAAATGTCAAGTGCACCTATAGCTATGTGGTAGACTGTATTCCAGCCAAATTCTTAGTGTTTGTTGTCTGTAGTCTGTACAGTTATTTTGTTTCACTTGTTTCATGGAATCATGATGTTTATTCTGTCACTTTTGTGTTTATTTTGGATTACAATCTGTATGTGGTAGACTGTATTTTATTAATCATGATGTTCATTTCATTTTATCTGTACTAAAACAGGCTAAACATCTTTGAATGATCTATCAGGAATCCAGGATTTTAAGTTTGAACTATCAGGAATCCAGGGGGAAAAATTCTGTGACAGTCAATACGGTTTAACCCGCCGAACCCGACTCGGGTCGGTTTTCCTATGGACGGGTTGGTAGTTGGTTTTGATTTTCAAAAACCGCCTATAGACGGGTTGGTGTTGGTTTTGGTTCAAAACCGAACCGACCGCCCGTTGTGCAGCCCTATGCAACAATAACAAACAAGAGAATAATTAATACATGTCAGCAAGAGAATCGTCAGATAATATCATTCTCTAACACCCCCTAGCAATTCTAGGGGTATAGGATATGATACTTTGAGCTTGAGCCTGAGTAAAGAGAGGCGAGAAGTGGATATCCCTTTAGTAAATATGTCCGCAAACTAGTCCTGAGTAGAATGAGATATGACATCCATATTTTTAACAGCAACAAGTTCCCTGACATAATGAAAAGCAATTTCAATATCCTTTGTCTTATTATGAAAGATAAGATTAGTTGTGAGGTAAGTGGCACCCATATTGTCACACCATAGTAGTACTGGCATACGAGGAGACTAAAATCTAGGCTCATTCATAAGAGATTGAATCCAAACCAATTCAAATATAATATCATCTAAAGCACGATACTCAGCCTCAGTGCTAGAACGGGAAACTAATTTATACTTCCTTGTGCACCAAGAGATGAGACTAGGACCCATGGATATAGATAACCCACTAGTAGATCTTCTGTCCAAGGGGCCACTAGTCTAATCCACATCATACTAAGCTTGCAGACGAAGAGGGGATGATTTAGTGAATTGTAAGCCATAAGAAAGAGTTCCTGCAAGATATCTCATAATTATTTTCACTGTAGACCAATGCTCTTCATTTGGAGCTTGCGTATGTTGGAAAGCTTTATTAACATCATATGCTACATCAGGTCCAGTGATAGTAGCATATTGAAATGCCCCAACAATATTTATATAAAGAACATGATCATCAAACAAAGAAGAAGAGACATCAGTTTTATAAGAAGCTATAGGTGTAGAACCAAACTTTGCTGAGTCCATTTTTGTCTTTTTAAGAAGAATAGAAATATATTTTTATTGAGAAAGAAGCATACCATCTAATTTCTTATTGCTTGAATACCCAAAAAAAAATAGAGATCACCCAAATCCTTAATAGCAAATTCTGAACTTAGAGCTTGAATTAGAAGATTGAAAACAACAGATAAAGAACCATCCACTAATATATCATCAACATATATGAAGATGTACATAAATAGAGAATCCATCACTTTAAAGAAAAGAGAAATGTCAGTCTTGGACTGGCTCAACATGTCAAACCAAGCTCTGGGAGCTTGTGTTTTAAACCATAAAGTGATTTTTCCAATTTACAAACATACTCAGGATGTTGTTGGTCCTCATAAACATGTGGTTGTCTCATATATACCTCCTCATTAAGAAAACCATGTAAAAATTCATTTTTGACATCTATTGTATAATAGTCCACCCCTTGTACAAGCAAATAGATAGCATCATCCTAAATGTAGTTTGCTTCACCAAATGACTAAATGTAACCTGATAGTCATATCCCTCAACTTGATTGTAACCATTAGCAACAAAACGTGCCTTGTATCTTTCAATAGTAACATCAGAATTCTTCTTAATGCGAAAAACCCATTTACAACCAACTACATTTTGAGAAAGGTCAGGAGGAACTAATTTCCAAGTTCCGTTTTGAATTAATGTAGTAACCTCTTCATCCATTAAAGGTCTCCAGTGAACACACTTCGCGGCCGTAATAAACTTGGTAAGGACTGAAATATATCCACAAACAGACTGAACCTCAGAAGCATATATTTTGGTTAGAAATACCTTTTTTTCCCCTGGTGATCATTTGATGCTCATTAGTTACATGTGAAGATTGCTGCACAGAAGAAGAATCTGACAGAGGTGGAAAATCTTTCAAATCTGAAGGAATCTCAACCTTCATTGGGAGTTGGCAATCTATTGATAAGAAAGTTTGCAGTCTTAAATGCATACAACCAATAAGACAATGGTAAAAAAGCATGAGAGAGTAAAGCCAAACCATTTTCCACCATGTGTCTGTGTTTTCTTTTTTCTTTTTCATTCCGTTGATGTGCATGAGGATAAGAATCCCTATGACCAATGCCATAAATTTCTAAGTAAGAGGATACATTCATATAATCACCTCCCCATTTAAATTGTACAAGTTTGATTATTTTAGAAGCAAATTCTCAACATAAGCCTTAAACTTGATAAAAGTACTTAATACTTCAGATTTGTATGCTAAAGAATATATCCAATTAAATTTTCTATAAAAATCAACGAATGCGACATAATATTTGAATCCATTAATTGAACAAAGGATATATTCCCACACATATGAATGGATCAAATCCAATGGACCATGGACATTAGTCTCAAATATAGATGGATAAGAAAGATCATGACTCTTAGCTACTGAAAGTCATAACATACAGTAGTAGAAAAATGATGATGAATAGATTCATCTTCAAAGGAAAAAACATGCTTTAAAGTATGACAAGCAGGATAACCAATTTTATTGTGACATGAAGAGACACCAAATGCTAATGGATAAAAAGTTTGCTTCAGTTGAGCAATAGTAAAGTCAATATGATAGAGGCCATCCTTAACAGGTCCATAAAGAATAACCTTGTGGGAAACCAAATCCTTGACCTATATAAATTAGAAAATAACAATTATTATCCTTAGTAAATGTATGCATAAATATCAAATTCTTGGTTATAGAGGGAACATGCAACATATTAGAAAGTGTAACCTTATTAGAGCTCGACTCAAAAGTAAAAGATCCAACAAGAGTAATATGCATACTTGATCCATTGCCAACACGGACTTGATTTATGCCTTGATACTCAGAGTGTAGATTCAGGTTGAAAAAGTCAAAGGTGATGTGATGAGTGGCACCTGAGTCCGGTACCCAACTTGTACTAGAAGATGAAGATTAATCATCTTTATAAACTGCAAAGGCTTCAGGTTATGGACACCAAGACTCATCAAATTCGTCAATGAGACCATCGTAAATAGTGTGATAAACTTGAGTCATTAAAGAATCAGATATAATATATTTGTTTCTGAATTCTCGAGCTGAGTAACCAGGTTTAGTACAAATTTGACGAGCAATATAATAATTATAACGAATATGAGATATATAAGTAGAACCGGTACAGATTTTATTATATCTTCTTAACAAGGGAAATATTTGAGATTTCTATAAAGCATAGTTTATAGGATATAATTTTGGGTTAGGTTTGAAGGTAAGAGAGATATGAGTAGAACCAGTAGCAGGTAATGAAGATTTGGAGTTATTCATCAAAAGAAGTTGGAAAAAATAAATCACTAGTATGATACCATGTGAAAATAACTTTATAAGTTGTTTAACTTTTGCTCAATTTTCTTAATTTTTCTTACTGACAACAACTGAAGAGTACACATCTATATATAGAAAATTACAACTGACACTGAGTCAATTAATTGTTATTGTCTCCGCGTCAGTTTTTTTTTTCCTTATAAAAAATTGACACAGAGACAATAATAGCTAATTTACACCACAAATAACTAACATGCACCTCTAACAAATAACAAAATAACTAACACATGTGAGCAAGAGATGGGTCAGATAGTATTATTATCTAACATTGGGATTTCAGAACTGTCTTATCCGCAGGGCCGACCCTCCCATATAAGAAAGTAAAACCTTGCTTGGGGCCACAAAAAAAAGGGGCCACAAAAAAAAATTCTTACACTAATAGTGTGAGATAAAATGAATAATAAATAAAATTTATGTCATTGTTGTTAAAAGAATCCAAAATAAGATTAACTAAATAAAAATATTGTATGTGTTTATCACCGAGTATATCTCTGCTACCCTTTTTTTTATGCAACATGAACTTTTAATTAACTGAAACTTTTGTCCAATAATAACTGGTTCTCTAAAATACCTGGTGGCTTATCATACCATGTGTAAGATATGTTATGCCTTCTACTATACTTAGCAAGCAAATCTATTTCTCTATTACAATCTTTAAAAAAAAAAAACAGCAATTCCAATTGCGAATAGACTTCAATAAAAATAAAGCATCTAGTAAATTGTTCTCATCTTCCCAACCGATAGTACAAGCAAAGTTGTTGATGTAATCTGTGATAATCGTCAAGTATGTTTCAATAATGATCTATATGATTCATAGTTCACATCTCCACTTGACTGCTTCCAGAAATGTAAGACATTCTGCCAGCTCCGAGCTCAAGACTCCATCCAAGCTTTTTGATCTGAAACCCCTCCATGTACCTGCACAGTCACGTAAGATCAGTCCAATGCCTCTAGTTTTATTTTGTTTAATAAAAAAAAATCACAATTCATTTTAAGATAATCCTGAGGGGGAAGTTTCCATAATAGATCCCTAGGTGTAAGAAGTTGCACACTTTGTGTACCATCTGAAATATCATTTAAGAGAGTTCCTGAAGATATTCAACAAAATTTACTGCACTAGTTGCTATTCTCCTTGGTTGATCTTCCTTGCGCTGGAATAGAACCTCACACCTTGCACTCCAAATACTCCAACAAACTAATATAACCATGTTAATCCAATCTCCATTTTTTGCATTTGGTTGTCTTAAACAACCCATTCTATAAAGATAGAGCCTAAAGACTTGCATTGGTTTTGTATGACCCTACTACCACCTGAAATACATATCCAAACATCCCGAGAGAAAGGGAATTTCACAAGAATATGCATAGTATTATCAGAAAGTTGATTGCACATATGACATGTTCTATTAATATAGTCATAGACACTAGCCAGTCTTTCCTTTGTTTGTAAGATGTCTAGCAGGTTTTTCCAAAAGAAATGTTTGTCCCTAGTCCAAGTCTTTATCTCCCAAAAATCCTTTCACTTCAGCGTTGTCCTCTGAATTTCAGTTTGAACCTGCACATTCCTTAAACTTAATTCATAGAGTTTGTTATAGGAAAATTTAACTGTAAATCCTCCATGTCTTGTCAAAGTCCATATCAACTTGTCTGAAGCACTGTGAGGCGGATTCATAGAAAGGATCAAGTTTGCAGTAACACTATCAAACAAATAATCCACCAGTTGTACATTCCATGATCCACTAATAGGGTTAATAAGCTCACTAACCTAGATGTAATCTTCTCCATTTGTAGCGTAGTTGTTATGTTGGGGAGGATGATCAAGTCCAACAACCCAAATATCCAACTAGATTCTTATCTTCTCGCCATTACCAAATCTCCAAAAACTGTGATTTCTAACAAAACTGATATTACACTGGACACTTTTCCATGCCCAAGAATATTTTGCCATCTTTGTAGAATGAAGCATACCTTTGCCAGGATAGTATTTAGATTGTATAGCCTACACCCAAACTTTATCAGAATGTATACAGAGTCTCCAAACAGTTCGAAGAAGCAAAGCTTGATTCCTCATTTTTAGGTCTCTGAACCCTTGTCATCCAAACTTTTTGGGCCTATTTAGTTTATTCCATGAAGTGAGACAAACACCTTTATTTTCGCCAAACCCCACCAAAATTTTCTTTGCAAAAACTTCATTTGCTTGATGGTATCCTCAGGAATCTTCATACAACTCATTGAATAAGCCAGAATAGCACTAATGACGTGTTTTACTATAGTCAACCTCCCATATTATGACATAGTTTTACCTCGCCAAACATGGGGTTTGTTTTTCACTTTATCAACCAATTTTCAAAGCAGACTTTTTTGTTTTTACCAATTATAGGAGGGATACCCAGATATTTTTTATCATCTTTCATCATTTGTACTTTGAATCTTCTTGAGAGAAACTTGTAGAATCTTTCTGGAAGATAAGCACTGAAGTGAACATTTGATTTATTGAAGTTAACTAGTTGTCCAGAAGCATCCCCAAACTTTTGAATGATTTGGAGAATATTATTGACATTATGTAAATCAATATTAGTGAACAAAAGGAAATCATCTACAAAAAATAAATGAGATATCAAAGGAGTATTATTATCAACCTTGATACCCTGAATTAAATGTTGCTGCTCTATATGAAGTAATTGTCTTTATAGGAACTCCATAGCAATGATAAACAATTAAGGTTATAATGACTCTCCTTGACTTATGCCTCTAATATGTTGGTAATCTTAGATGGAGCTTCATTTAGAAGTATAGAAATCTTCGTAGTACTTATACATTGATTTATCAAATTGACCCATTTATCACAAAAACCCATTTGTTTCATAATATCAAGAAGAAAAGACCTTTCCAACCTATCAAACGCTTTGGACATATCCAACTTCAAAGCAAGAAAACCCTTACCCTCCATTTTCCGTTTCATTGTATGGACAATTTCTTGAGCAAGCTGAATATTATATGAAATCTGTTTTCCTTGAACATAAGCTACCTAGAGAGGAGATATTATTTTTCCCATTACACTTTTTATCCTAGTAGACATGATTTTTGATATCACTTTATAAGTGGTACTACACAACGCAATAGGTCTCAGATCAGAAGGAGGTTGTTTCATCTTAGTCTTCGGAACTAAGGAGATATTTGTTTCATTTAACTTTTTTAGGAGATATCTAAAAGTGAATAAAGACTTAACCATATTAAAAATCTCAACACTTACCACATCCCAATGAGACTAAAAGAATCCCGGCGGAAAGCCATCTGGACCCGAAGTTTTGCATGGTTTTATACTCTTCAAGGATTTATGAATCTCAGCTTCATCTGGGGTTCTTGTGAGCATTACATTGTCGTTATCTGTTTTAGAATTGAAGTATGCTATTATATTTTATTGGATTAGGAGAAGTGTGAATATTTTGATAGTGTGTGACTAAGAGATTTTCCAGTTCTGATTGAGTTGAACACCAATATTCGTCTGGATTCTTAAGGGCTAAAATATTGTTTCTTGATCTCCTTATATTAGTTTTGGTATGATGATATTTGGTATTTCTATCCATCTTAAGATAGTACTCAGCTCTGGACTTTTGACCCCAGAAGTCACTCTGAATTTGATGCCAATGCTCAAGCTCCTTTTCAACTTAAGATACTTTAGAGTCGTATCTAGCCCACTTTGTTACTACTGAAGAACCTGTAATTGTTGATATAGAAGATGAATGTTATTGTTTATGTTGCCAAAATTCTCTTTATTCCATTTGGCTAAGATACTTCTGGTTGTAGCTAGCTTTCTCAAAACATGGAAGCTGATGAGCCCTCAAAATGTGTATTCCAAGCATTGACTACTTGTGCTTTCAAACTATCATCCCTCTCGAAGCATTTAGGGTATTTCCAGTTTCGTCTTTCATCTCCATTTGAAGAATTGACAGTGATCTTAACCAAGTTGTGGAAGATGTAGAAGCTTTGCATCTGGGAAGTGTAAATTCCACCCACTGTTTGTAATTGCTCAATCCAATCTTACCTTCTGAATACCAATACCATGTACATTAGAAGTCCACGTAAATGGTCTGTTTGTAAATCCCATATCTTCTAAGCCGGCTTCTTCAATAAGATTGATCGATTATAAAGGAATTAGAAGTAGAAGCTGCATTCGCAGTATTATGTAAACTTATTCCATCTCTTGATCTTTCATTACTATTAAAAGTGAAATTTAGATGACCAATTACCACCCAAGGTCTATTGACAGTAGGACTAAGAATTCTAATGTAACTCTATTGTATCTTGTTTTTATCATTGTAAGGAGAGCCATACTTACATGTTAGAAGCAATTATGGCTAGAGGGATTATCCTGCATAAGACAATTAATAATCCAAGATTCTGCAATGAAAAGATCAAAGTGAAACCCATCTTTCCATAATAATATAAGACCTCCAGCAGTGCCTCTAGGTGAAACTAATTTTTTGTTTGGAAAATTAAAAAACCTAATCAACTTTAGCATTTTCTCACAACTGATCTTGGCCTTTAAGATGAAAATGACACCCCGATCATATTGATAAAGTAAATCCTTAAGATGGTCCCTGGTGACCTTTCCTAAGAAGCCCTGACAATTCCAGACTAGAATTCTCACAATAGCAAGGGTAAAAAAATACGCAAATTGATGACAGTGGTTTTGATACTGGATGCAAAAACTAAAAAACCTTATTCTACAAGGACTGATTAAGTACTTAAAGCTATAGATGGTACTATATGTAAAAACGGTGCAATGGCTTAAGTAATGAAAGCAACAGATAGGGAATGAACAATAGTAGTTATACAACTTACTAACAGAATGTAAATAAGAAAAAGTGAATGGGTGAAAACTTACAAAGCTTGCAGTGTTCATGAATATCAGGAATTAACTCTCTGATAGCGTTCTCATCTCCATTTCCATCCATCTCGATTATTTCCATATGGTCAGCTTGCCTCTTAGAAGAAGTAACGTTGCCATGTTTATAGGTGTTCATATTATGATGAAAAACAAAAAGGATAGGGTTTGAAGCATTATTGGAAATGGGATCATCATCATGGTTTCTAGATCTCTTATTATGCCTGCAATCACTAGTGTCTATAGTGGTATCCACAATTCTATTTCCTTAAATAATAGTTTCTTCTACAGCTTCAATATCCTTTGTTGTTCCATCCTCTTCAGCTTTCCACTCCTTACAATAATCATCATACTCGTCATCTGTCAACCTTCTTACATATAGTTGATCAGCAGTGTTAGCGCAAGTTTCAGCAATATGGTTAACAGTCTAGCATTAATCACAAATTTTATGTGGTTGTCTGTCCCAATGGTACTTTACCCAAGTAACACCCTGCTTTAGTGTTTCACCATTCTCCCATTTTAAGAGGAAGAGTAAGATCTCTCTTTACTCTTGCTGTCACAATGTTGTTATATTTTGGTTTACAGTCCTTTGGGTAATAGTCACCAACTTTTTTTCCTAAATCAACAACCGTTTCATCACATACAACAGTGGATTGATGTTCAAGCATTTTTTTTTTGAATTTCACAGTCCATTCTTGGTGTGCAAATTCCCAGTCATCCACAGCCACATCAGTTGTGTATTTTTGCATTGCCATTAAGTAGCTAAAAACATTCCATCGGGATTTCTTAAGAATTTCCTCTTGGTCCTTCTTTGAATTTAGTTTAAACAAGAACATATTTCTTCCAACCACTTTGAATCCTCTTCTTTTATATTTCTGCCATAAAGCATTAGTCTCCTCTTTCACGATATTAGTTTCAATTAGGTCATCAGAAAATCTTCCCTATGAGGTTGTTTGACCACTCATCAGCCACCTCAGAGAGAGCCTGTGATGAACCCACAACTCCACGATTTGGTCTAACATGTCTATCTTGAATGCTTGCACCACTCATCTTTTCAGAAATCTTGGAAAGTTGATTAGTAGACGTAACAACTTTTATGGGTGTTCTCGGAATATACCTAACTCACAAAGTTATAAAACTTTTTAGAACTTTTATTTGCATTGTTTCTAGGATAATAGTAATTATGAGGATAAACATTGAAATAACTAAGTTTGATTTGGAATTGAGCATATTCTTTGTCGGAATATATAGCATAATGTATATTATTAAGGAAGGAAAAATCATGAAAGGTGGCAAGAATATTGGTCAATGGGTTATAAGGAAAGAACGAGTTACTCCTATGGGTGGGGTGGGGTGGGGTGGGGGGGTGGGGGCGGGGGAGGGGGGAGGGGGGTTGAATTTGAATTTTTGGGTTTTTTTTTAAACTGGGAAGCTTGATCTGTTTACTCATGATTTTGAACATAATCATGGAAACATAACATAATCGAAGGTAAATAAACCATTGAAGGATCAATGGGCCGCACTACTGCTTGGATAGATAATAATATCGACAGGATGAGAAAAGAATAACTCATCAGAGTTCAATACCGGATAAATTGCATCATATGATTCATGTGAAACCAACAAGAAAAGATTTAAGCTTCTATAAAAACACAGATCAAAACTCTATATTAAAATAAACTAGTAAAAACTAAAGAAAAACTAAATCTTCTAGAGAAACAATCCACAGACATTACGGAGGGAGTATTAAATTTACTACTAGTAAAAACCAAGGTAAACTAAAACTACTTTGAAAAATAAAACTAAAACTAAAGAGGATGGTTGACCATCCATAGTTCTTCAAAATCATAGTCAATCTGTCTTTTATGACATATCTATGTTACCCTAAGAGGCTAAAATATATTACCTAAACTATTAATACTCGTAATCGTGATATTTTCTATAAACAACTATATTTAAATAACTGCCAAAAATAAATGAATATACATTTGAATATATATCCGACAAACTAATATAAGTAAATGTTCTACTTTTTTAGTTTCACTTCGCTTGCAAAATCAATAATAAACTAGTAATGTATGGCCAAGATGAGATAGTTCTTTCAGTTAAGCAGTTTTTACTTTTGTGGTTCTTGCAAGAGGACATTTTAAGAATTAATCTATGAATCAAATCTTATTTCAATGGGAATTTGTAATCAATCTGTAAGTTTGTTTGCCTGTTTTGAAGGTCGAATGCTTCCCCTTTTTAAGCGATTGCATTATTTTTCTTTAATATTATAATTTTCTCTTGATAGAAAAAATTATACGTGTGATTGAGCTTTCTAAAAATACTTTGGCTCTTCTTTTGGAGCCATAATTTTTTATTCATGGCTAATTTTAGGCCTACCAAAATTATTTCAGGCCTACCACTAAAAGTTAAAATAGGGTCATTACCAAATAAAATCAAAACCCCTTTATCCAACTATTTTTGTTAGTGGCTAATATGCTTAATTAGTGTTAATTTATCGTGTTATTTTTGAATTAATTTTTTTAATTTTCAAATTAATTGTTGTTAGTGAATAGTCAAAACATAAAAAAATTGAGAAATTTTGATTTTTTTTGTAAGAACATCAACCAAGAATCGGTGGATGTTCATGCCATCCTAAGACGATTCTAGGTTGATGTTCTTCATTGACGAAGAACATGAGGAATCGGCATATATGGGTGCTCATATCAATTGATTTTAAAAAATTACACTCTAGAATCGGTCGATATTGATATTCATATTGACCGATTGTTAAAAAAAAACTCAAAAACGATAATTCTTTTCATAACTTTTTTCCCAGAATCGGTGGATAAGGTTCCCCACGTGCCGATTCTAAAAAATATTAAATTCTAAAGTTTTTCTGGAAATTTTTTCCCAGAATTGGTGGATGTTCATGCACTTATCCACCGATTCTGAATTTGACATTTTCTTCGACTGTTTTGCTCATAACTTCTTCGTCCGAAGTCGGAATGACCTCATTCTTTTTTCGTTGAACTTGTATTTTTATTTAATATAAGATATATCTAAGAAAAACTTGATTTTTACAAGTTACATTTGATATCTTACTTTCATCCATCTTTGCATGTAGTACAAGACATCCAAGGAAGTAAGACATCAAATGGAACTTGTACAAATCAAGTAATTATTAGTCATATATTATAGGTAATTAAAATACGAGTTCATCGTAAAAAGAATGAGGTCATTTCGACGTCGGACGAAGAAGTTATGAGTAAAACAGTCGAAAAAAATATCAAGTTTAGAATCGGTGGATAAGTGCATGAATATCCATCGATTCTAGGCAAAAAATTATGAAAAAAAAACTATCGTTTTTTGAGGGTTTTTTTTACAATCGGTCGATATGAATGTCAATATCGACTGATTCTAGAGTGTGAATTTTCAAAATCGGTTGATATGAACACCCGTATATGTCGATTCCTCATGTTCTTCGTCAATAAAGAACATCAAGAACAATCGGCCATCATGTGAGTGCTTTATCAGCCGTTTGTTCTTGGACTTAAAAATTTTCCAAAATTTTGAAAAGAAAAAAATTCTAATTTTTGGTTGATTTTGAGGAAAATAAAAATAGATTAAAAGTATTAAAAGTATGGATATATATATAATTTTAACTAGTGAGGATAATTTAGTAGTTTCATCTTTTTTAGACACTTCTTATCTCCTCATTTAGGTGGGAACAAAATCGGATAGAACTGAAACAATTTGAATAGATCTAAAGGTAGCCAAATTTTTATTTGCTTGGAACCATATAAATATCAGGAGCGGCCCTGCTTATCCGCACCGGTGAGCATATATGTTTGCCACCCGAGCCAAAAAAAACTGGCTTTGTCGTGTTTCCCTTGTTTAAACTAAAATCAATAAGATTGACCAAAAGTCAAGTATCCTATCGGATCCCCCGTCACAACCAAGTCCAGATCAAAATCCACCACTTAAATAATAATAGGCTGTCTCATTGACACTTGAAGAAGTCCTTTTTCTCAATATTCAATTGAACACTCGAAGGCGTGTTGACGACTAATAATCGATTTATGAGTTTTGAAATGCTGATAAATGAGATTACTTAGTCGTGTGATCTAAGCAACAGGTGTGCCTTATTAGTTGTTTCAACCAATTAAGTATTGAAACTCTGCTGGAATTATCAAACTCAGGTTGGTTGTCCACCAATTATCAGGTTCATATAGCTTCTTAAACTAGACTTTGGGACATATATTTTCTAAGGGGCCAGATATATTGGTCCTCATATTTTGATAAAGCTTCTTAGCTTTGATAGTTATAATTGTTTTTTCTGTTTTCTTCACTGCTAACCCAGGGTTTTTAATAACTGATTCAATCGTAACGACGCGATGGGTAACGAGCAATCAGGTTTGTGGTGTTGGAAATGTATACATGTTCAGAGATTTTCTCTTTTTGATTGAAAATAATTATGCTCGATGGTTGTTTATTTTTCCTTTTGTGTAAATTAGCTCATAGATTAACAAAATTGTGTTGGGTTTTGTGTTATAATAAGATTTCATTCTGTGCAGGGCATCATAAGAACGGAGCTGAAAAACTGAAAAAAAACGAAAAGAACAAAGAAGTGAAACCCGAGGAAACATCAGGAGAAAGTGATGTTGTGAAACAAGATTTAGATACGAAAGGTTAGTAATTCTACAAAGTTATAACAAACAAAATGGTTTATTTGTTGATCCTAAATACATGTTTTTGCATCTAAGGGTGGACACATAAGATAAAAACATATACCTGACTTGGTATGACCAAGTGGAATATGGGTTTTCACTTTTGACTTTACAAATCACATGGTATACTGTTGTTCATGATTATTCAAACAAGACAGGAAAAAGCCGCACCTACTTCTGTATGTTATCTGATATTGGTCCTTGGTAATTCCAGAGCCAGATGCTACTACGCCTGACGCATCCGTTGGGTTGGCAAGTGTTCTACAGGTTCCAACTGATATTAGCTCCGAGATAAGCACCGCTGAAACAGTAACAAACAACCAAGTTCAAAATGAAATACCGGTTGAAAAAGGTAATTTTATGCTAACAAAGAAGTAGTGTTAGAAAATCCTTCGGATTGTCATATATATATATATATAAAGATTGCATCTATAAGGAGACTGAATATATTTTTTTGGTAGTACTTTAAATTGATTCGTCGAGTTATTGTTTCAGAAATATCCGTGGACACAAAAACTGTTAGCCACGAACATAAAGCTGAACAACCGAAGCCAGTAGAGCTCACAAAAACCGAGACCTTTTTTTATGAATGTAAACAAGAAGAGCCTTCTGCTGCCATAATTGACGTGATACCAGAATCAAGTCTTGCTGTCGAGAAACCAATCGCAAAAGCAGAGCCAAGCGTTGTTGTCGAGAAACCAGTTGCAAAAGCAGATACAAACGTTACTGTCGAGAAACCAATCGCCAAAACAGAACCAAGCGTTGTTAATGAGAAACCAATTGCAAAAACTGAAGACTCGTCCAAGGACCTGGAGAAACCAGTTCCCCTACAAAGCCTGTTAGATTTGGAAGGCAACACTAGCCAACGAATTGGAGAATCCAGTCGAACAGTTGATTCAACCATCGGGCAATCCGGTCGAACCCCATTGCTAAATCAGGAAACTCTAGAACCACAAAAAAAGTTGACAGAATTGGAACGAGTTAGTACAGAAACGTTAAATGCTCCTTTGTTAACGACCAGTAAGGATGATGGTTCAGAATCACCAAGGAAAGAAATAGTGGAGAAAGAGAAATTGAAACGCAATAAGTCCTTCTTAAGCAGCTTTTTGTGCTGTACAGTACCCCAGTGAAGATTTCCTTCCTCAATTGTACACTTTTGTTTAATGTGTATTATGTATTTTTTTTCACTAATATTGATCGTGTTGTTTGTGGATGTTGATGAATGCAAGATTTATGATTCTCAGTTTATAGATATCTGAGAGATTGTAATGCTCTCTGCATTGGTGGGATTTGTATTGGTTCTTTTTAATTGCATCAATGAAATTGTGAGTTTGGTTTGAATTTGATGATGAATTTACTGACATTTTTCACAAGAACAAACTTTATCTTGCCAAAACTGACGTTTCAAATTAGAAAAAATAAAAATTCTTCCGCCGACTAAGAGGGTCGAACACTTTGGCCACGGGATTAAAAGTCACGCACTCTACCACTGAGCTGAGTTGGCTTCTTATATATGTCTGAGTTTCCTTTAAAAACTTGATCCTTTCTGTTAAAATTTAAGTGCCACATATACCTCACTTACACGAAAGGTTTGAATAACGGGTACACCGTTATAACGCGTTTTGAAATTGTAAACACGAATACGTTGTTTAAGAAAAAACGTACTTTTTTTAAATAACGATTAAATAGAAAAAAATAAATAAATTATGATCTGAAATTCCTATCTAACGATTTTTACATGCGTGGAAACGATTATAACGGGTCTAAATAACCTTGTTACTACATTTTTTGATTTTATTTATTTATTCTTTTTTTTAATTATAATTTTTAATCTTTTATTTTAAAAATTTTAAATTGGGTAAGAAAATATTTTTGTATTCTTTTTTCTAAAAAACCGAATATAACGAGTGTGAAAACGGAAAAAATTGCTTAAAAAACTTATGTTAAAATGTTATTTAGAAGAAAAAAAACGTAAAAATCAATTTTAAAAAAACGGTTATCATATACGTGAAAACGGTTATAACGGGTCTAAATAACGTTGTTTTTCCTATTTATCAGTGTTATTTAGACACGGATAACGATGATCCTTATAGGCACGCTACATAGACGTGACCGTTTTAACGACCGTTTTTTCAGGAAAAATACCGTTTTTGAAACCTTGCTTACACCCCACCCTTACATATCCCTCACAACGTTTACGCCTTCCTGTAACTTTACACCTTCATGTAACATCTATAATAATACTTAATTCTCTTCTCAATGTTACCTTTAACACTCATTCTTTTATAAGCCTATATAAATAGATGTTTTTCTCCTTTTAATGGATACAATTCCTATATGTGAATAAGATGGTCTTTTATTTTATTTTTTCTCTCTACTTATTTATGTTTAGCATCTTTTAATTTTTCCGTTTATAACAAACGGGAAATTTTATAAAAACTTATGAAAGTTATTTAAAGATATATCTCCGACCTTTACAATACCTTTCATCAAAAAATTGATGTGGGCAACCATCACAAAAAAATATTTTTCTCAAGCCCACATCGTAAAAGTATCCTCTGTACTATTATAATTTTTATTCACATGTATCACATGATATCTGTTATCATTAACCAAAAAAAACTTTGTATCTCACATGATAGTCTTTGCTTTTTAATCACAGCTAGAGGTTTCTTTAAGTAAAAAATGAACTGCATTTTTACAATCATTTTGAATATAAAAATCTTTAACTTGTAGATCTGCAACCCACTTCATATAGCTCTCCTTAGAGCTTCTGCATATTCTGGACTTGTGGTATATCCTGGAAGAAAAAAATGTCACGGATGCTATTATTGAGCCAATAAATAATACCAATCCCATAAGAATCATTTTTGTTATCGAATGAAGCATCCACACGAAAACTTTTGTGTATTTCTTGTGAAAATTGTTCTTTTGCCATTTGAAATATTCCCAGAAGATTGTTGAATATCGTTAATGCTTATATCAACTTCCAAAACAACTATAGACTGATTAATTATTCTTATATAGTTTAGGAGATTAGGTATAATATTATCAAAGACAATTTTAGTCAAAAACAAATTGCCTAAGTAAAAGCACACAAGATAAAAATATAAGCAGAGTTTCAGGCATCATATTATTCCATTGAACACAACATGCATCAACATCTTTTCATGTACCATTTAACTTAGCTTTAACTGGTAGAAATTTTCTACCATCACAGAAAATTGTTGATTCTAGGAATAGTTTTAATTTGTCAAAGTTTTATCCAATTTGTCTTGGTTATTTCTCTCCCACCCGAAAAAATCCTGTAGATGGTGATTTTTTAATGATAAATAATCAAGGAAAAAATGATCATCTCGGAATCAACCAGTTCGGTCCAAAGCATATTCACCTTGTTAAGGTGCAATTGAACAAGACTCAATCTTCAGTCTCATAGGCGCAACTCAGGACTAAGACAAGACTCAGGCCTAAGAAAAAGATAATGCACAAACCAAAGACGAAGACAAAACTTGGACCTAAGCCCAAAAAATGACTCAAACCTAATCCCAATACGAGACTCAAACTAAAACACAAGACATGATTCAATCTATCCTCAGGACACAGCCTGAGCTTTAACCTCATCTACATACTCAAATACAACTCTCCTTAGTCCAGCAATAACGTTGAATTCATGATTCAACAACTTTCACCTCTTAAAGCTCGCAAAGTACACAAAGGACTTAGGTCTCTACTCTCCTCATAGACATACAATGGGTCTCTGCTCTTCTCATAGGCAGACATCAGGCCTTTGTCTCTCTATAGATGGACCGCCATGCCTCCGCTCCTCTAAATGGACGGACAAACCGCCTTGATCCTCTAACTGGTGTTGATGTTGAGTTTTTGATAAAGGAAAAAAAATTATAATATTGCTTTTCGCCTAGCTGCGAAAGCATGAAATAAATATACATAAATATCTGATCAAGCATCAGAATTATGAATAATATTTTTATCCCACATTCTACAAGAAAGTCGAGGAGGGATATTCAGCTCCTGGCTAAATTAGCCATATAGCTCCTTTGCATATATGTGCACTATAGAAATTTCATATCTATACTCAATTAAATCCTCGTTATTTCATATACACCCATGAAGACTATTTGTATAAGACAGAATATACATATTATACAAAATTGCGAACATTCAGAATATAAGCTATGCCATATTTGAATGAAAACGTTAATTAGATACATACCATCTAATTGCAGAGTCGCATCAAGCATTGTCTAAAGTTGTAAAATTCCACAACTAAATCTCTTGAAAATGTTATGTATATGCAATGCATAAAAATTAAGCATAAATGCTAACAATTAAATCTCACAAAACTGAGAAAACCTAAATAGGCCATAGTTATGGTCATGACATTAATGAATGCCAAAGCTAGCGGCGCATAGGCAGTAACCATGGTACTAGCAAGTGCCAGTCTTAACAAGTCTTAGCCACATTCTAAACACAAATGAGTAGAATACATCTGTGTCGAAGGATAAAAAAGCCAACAAAGGTCAAAAAGTCAGCAAAGCCAACATACTTGCGTGCCGAATAGGCCCTAACGGTGCTAACGCTAGCACCAGCGCCAAGCTTGGCGCTGCTAGCCTAACAGTGCTAGCGCTAGCCTTCCCCATTCCCTTACCTTTGCACCTTGCTCACGCTCACACCTATGCTTGTGTCAACGTTTACGCTTGTACCAGCATCAATCTTTGCTTGCTCGTGCCAGTATTATCTTTTACTACTAGTGTCAATACTAGAGCATTTTTGTACTACTTTGGTACAAGCTCATTGATAGCAATATCTTACAACAAACTCACGTGCTTTGAGTCCATGGCTCCGTTAATTCCTACGAGAAATCAAAATAATTACATGGGGTATTATTTATGAGGTTTTGGTCTGGCGGTTACAACAACATGTGGCTTGGTAACACTCCATGATCTGAAAGTTACAAAATAGTGGTGACGGTTGTAGAAGTTGAGGAGATAATGAAATCATGGTTTTTCCAGAAAATTCCAAGGATAGTGGGCGGTTACACCATTACCCCCATAATCCCCATTACTCCATCTTTTCACTACCTCCACTACTTTACAAGAAAACATGTGTGTCCCCAACTATTATAAATAGGCTACTTAGCCCATTCAGAAAACAGAACAAGCTTAGCATTTTCTCAAGCTTTGTGATTTTCTCAATAGTTCTACATCTCTACACACAATTCAACACACAAATTCCTTCAACTTTCTTTGCTTCCCTCTCCTAAGATCAACCATTTTCTCTCCTTGTGACAGAAACAGGGCGGAACGACTACTATCGTGATTTAGGCTTGCCCTGTAAGATTTTTATTTCTGAATCTAAAGAAAAAACTTCTGCAGTACATTGTTTTTCCTATAATCAATTTTTAAGTACTAACAACTGGACAACGACCAGGCCTCAACTCCTTGCATAGACGGACGACCATGTTAGGTTTACACTTGACCTCAGCCAATCCATACTTCAGCGTTCTCCTCTCTTGGACAACCCCTCTTATGCTCCCATCATGGACAAACGACCATGTTAATCCGACGTTCGACCTCAACATTTGCATATGCTCATCTAATTGACATACGGTCAGGTCAACACTTATCATCAATCGGACCTAACTCGTTTTGTTTCAACCTATCTCGGCTTGGCTTATTGGCTAAAGGGTCTGGGTTAGGGTTTCCCTATATGGATGTAACAGAAAACAATTCGGCTAGGACCAACTCGTAAGTTACCCGCCAACCCGTCTAATTTTCCTGATTTTATTTATTTTAAGTTTATTTTAGGAAACTTAACTGATTTTCCTTGAATTGTAGATAAATATCAATATTATTAAGTTTCATCCGATTTAATAATATATACCAAATAATAATTTCTAGTTTTACACTCAAACAACACAAATCTTAATAACTATTTCAGATCTCAACAAAGAAAAAAAAACTAATTACCTTCATACACATATTCAAAATATCAAACAATGATAATCCATTATCAACACTTAATTAATTGCTTTGATTCGTCAACTGCTTCCATAATAACTATTTCAGATCTCAATTTATGCCATTATCAATAAGAGAATTAAAAGATCAAATCATAAATATTGGTTTTAATATTTCATCTTCACCACTTAAATACAAATACCTGTTAGAAGAGAAACATAGTTGCGAAGCTTAAGAGGATATGAAATAAAATCATAGATGCATAGTTTACAAGCATGAAAAGAAAAAAACTAATCATGTACGTGAAAGTTGAAAATATGAAATAAGTATGTCAATGGAGATTTGCGTACAGAGAGATAGAGAGGGAGAAGGCGTTATAGGTGAAAATGAGATATAATGAGAGTATAGTTGTATAGGATTTTCAAGTGATATATAAGGATAAATATATTACTTAAATTAGTAATCATCCATATCATATCATAAAAAATGAATGTATATTAAATTAACTAGTTTTGATAACAAACTCATCATTTGGTGCAGTGGAGATGTTGTTGAAATTTAACCTAAATGTAAGAAGTTCGATCCTCCCCAACAACATTTTTTTTGTGGTATTATCATTAGGGTCGACCCACCTAAGGCTAGGGTTAGGAAAAATAAATCGAAAACAAGACGGTTTAGGGTTGGGGAAACTGTATTTGTAACCCTACCAACCCATCACGGGTCAATCCTAACCCAACCTATTTATAGCCCTACTTATGAGTCTCGTGGTGACGTACTAGGAGATAGTCATGATATTGAGGAGAAGACATGACCAGTGAGTCTTATGGAGACGTTACTAAGAGTCAGTCATATGGCTTAAATGGGTGAGGCTTTCTGGGGTTTAGAAATCCCAACTTTACTCTATGAACCAGAGCACGATGT
>JAJJMC010003991.1:8005887-8052462 GCA_023531435.1 Papaver californicum
AGGTCAATCGGACATCGTATGAAGGAGTTATGATCAAAACGGTGAAATCTATTTGTATCCAGGAATAGTTACGGTTGGGTTTATTGGCGAACCCAACCGTAAATATTCCTGGATACATTTCATCTTTTTGATCATAACTCCTTCATACGATGTCCGATTGACCTCATTTTATTTGGGTTAGCCGGTCGTGTCGTAATCAACCAAAATAATCGAGTTCTTACTCTTCCAAAATAGATTAAAGTATAGCAAATAAGAACAAGTTCGTTCCCACAGAGAGGCTAGTGATTGTTAATTACTTTCAATTACGCAAGTAAACATGGGGGGTTTTTGTTGTGATTTTAACTAAATTATACTAAAACAAACTAAAGCAGATTAATAAAAACGAATATCAAAGAGAGAAGTATTGGTTAGAGAATTCATCGTCAGTTTTCCAACATGTTATCAATCAAAGCATACTCAACATTCATGCATTAGTAACAACAATAACCCTAAAGCATCCTATCGCAGGTCTACTCCGGCAAAACTCCTAATATCATCAGAGAGGGTATCGCGCCACTCTCTGAATCCTTAATACGGGATAACTTGGTATAATGCACCACACAAGTTCAATCCAATGAAAGCAATGGTCTTTGTGAGTTGAGGTTATTCTAAGTAACCCGGCGCAAAGTGCAACTCGGATTCAACCTAGGTCAAGCTTCTACACATACTTGCATGGCAATTTTAAGTATCGTTAACAAATATGCTATACTACTTGTAACCAGAGTCCTTCGACAATTCCGGATCGAAAACTCTAATTTAGTTGTAGATATCAATACATGCTCATCTAATTTGCAACTTAAACAAGCAAGCAATCAATCATACACATCATTATAATCAGTAGAACATGAACGATATTAAAAACAACTTGAACATGTGAGCATGCGCCATTCAATTAATAAACATGTTTTCCAACTTCAGATTACATCCTTAACCAATAAAAGAGGTTTAGCTCAGCATGGGTTTCTTAAAACCCATGGAAAATAATTAAGATACAGATACTCAAACCCGGAAAGATTGCGAAGAACAATTGCGGCTTCGAAGAACAGCTGCGGAAGTAGCCAGCAGCACCAAGTTACGCCTGTTGCCTTTTCTTCTTTCTGTTTTCTTCTCCTGTATTGTGTATTATTTTTCACCGTGTAACTCTCCTATTTCTCCTGTATACTTTGTTATTTATATTTGAGTTTAATCCCGAAATTTAGTGCGTCCAGCCCATGTGGCCTTCTTCCGATAAACAGTGCGTCAATCCTAGTTTGTCTCAAACTCTTTTTCTCTTCCGAAAATTGTTGTGTGAGCTAACTTGTGGCCAGCCATCCCTTACGTGAGCCTGTCCCAAGCCTTTGTTACTTGAGTCCTCTTCCTCCAAATATCCCTTGGGCCTCCACTCATCCATTCACATCAACTCTAGCACCTCCAACTAGCCACTTAGCACCTTAGCACTTGCGGTTCATCCAACTTAGCGCCTGGGCGCTAACAGCACAAACTAGTTTGCCACCATGTGGCTTTGCCCATAACTTCCTCATACGAGATCAGAATGACCTCGTTCTTTCGCCGTTGGCTTCGTAATTCAATTTCCTACACTGTGGAGGGTGAAAGGCCTAAATTCAGCATAGTTTTAATGGCTCCTCGGTAATTCTTCTCTTTAAGCTCCATTCTGCAGGTTTCCGGACTGTAACCTGAAAAGACAACTAAACTTCGAAAGTAATGATAAAACATAGTAATTCACTCAAATATAGCAGATAAGGGTTAGGAAAAACTACTTAAAATGTATGATTTATGCACCTATCATTAGCTTCGTCTTTCAATTATATACAAGATAGAAATGAAAAATCTTTAAATCTATTTATCTAATTTTACGATTGAGGTTTAAAGATTATTTACGGTTGGGTTTGGTTGAAAACCTAACCGTAAATCTTAATTGAATCTTCATCTCCTACATTTGAAGTTACGGTTGGGTTTGTTTAATAACCCAACCGTAATATGAAGAACAAACCAGTTACGGTTGGGTTTCCATTCGAACCCAACCGTAAATTCAATTTGTAACCCTAAATCTTCATTAATTTGTTTAGTTTTATCCAGATTGTCATCATTACTACTTTCTACACATTTATTAGTATTCTTCATCACGAAATTGGGAGTTTAATCGGCGATAAAATTTTGATTCGATGGAGAAATTTGATTAAAATGGAAAAGGAGAAGATATGGAGGAGATGGAAAGATTTTAATTAAAGGACAAATTTGTCTTTTTTTTATTGGGTAAAGAGTAAAATGGACATTTAACTTTACCCCTAAGATATCCCTTAACAGAAAATTGGGTCACCTCGTCTCATAAAGGAGCCCCTCTATTGATATTGGAGCCCCTATATCAGGCTTCCATTTTAAAGCCCATCCGCACAAGTTTTTTTGAAATTGAACATAAACTAGTATAAAATTAACGGAAATGCTAGTTTCTTCGAAGGTTCTTTTTCGAATTTTCTCCCGACTGAGACAAAAAGGATGACCTACCTTCATCTTTTACAATCCCAATGACAGAGAATTTGGATGAGGACCATTAGATCCCTAAAATTAGCTCTTGTACATTCAACTTATTTCGGTACATTGGATTTCCCAAGTACAGATCACATGGCTAGTTTCAAACAATATGCGTGGATTTAATTACTAAGTAAAATCTCCTCCTATAATTATAACCTTGTCTGACTAAAAGGATAAAAGTCATTAGATATGCAATCCCTAGCTACGCTAACGTTGAGAATGGAGATAGATATATGGTATAGACGGACAGCTTTCAGCTTGCATTGATATATGCATCTACCAGTACTAGCCCAGACCAGTGAGTTTACTTTTAGATTTTTTAGACTGTTATTATGTTTACTATATATGAAGGAAATTGGGATAGATTAATACATACTGAATAATATGCTTCAAAAAAAAACATACTGAATAATCAGATGAATCAGGTAAACAGCTGTACGGTTGCACGATTCATGGACAAAGAGTATACAGAGATGATTGGTGAACTGTACTTACTGTACTTTTTTGTCCAAATTAAATGGTCGAAGAGTTGCTGGATTTTTTATTTATTTTTCACAACCTTGATTTGCTGTTCTGTTGGGCACGTGATAAGCAACGGTCATAAATAGCAGCATATAAAAATGATGATATCCAGCTTTCGGTAGGACCGAGTCATTGGCTACTATTTGCCATTACTTTACTTTTATATATGTCAGTCTGACACAGATGGACTGGATGGTCCTCGACCAATTAGTATTACTCCAAAAACTCATTCTCTGACTTGTTTCGTGTAGGATGTGCTGGTCCAAAATCTAGAAACGAGCCATAAGCACCTAATATGACTACTGTGATTGCAATCTGCAGCAATTCAGATCAGATGCGTTTTTTCTTGCGCAACCTCAATCCTGTCTTTTAGAAAGCAGCCATTAGTTATCACTGACATAATTAATAAGTTATTGGTAGATAGCGATTTCATCAAAAAAATGTCTTTATCGTACCAGCGGAAATTCGGTTATTATTTTTAGATTTAATCTTTATAAATCTAAATGTGGAAAATTTATAATTGTAAAAACCTTTGACATGGTTCAAATCAATTGATATTCAACCGATGTTAAAAGTGAAGAGATTATAGACATACCGTTAGCCATAGCTTTGTCGAAAGGATGATTAGAATTAATCCGTACGAGTACTGAAAATCCCCTCACGAGAAAACTTCAAGAAGTAGGCACACTTTCTTCTCTCCGTCTCTTTCCATAAATGCAACGCCGAAAGAAACTTTTTTGATAGAATGTATATGTTATTCAGCCTTCCTTTAAGAGGGGTATGCGTTGCCCTTTTAATAGAGGAGAGAAGAGGGCCAAGTTCTGTAACAGTAAAGTAACCGTGCTGGAGAAAACCGCCAATCCATCATGGCCCAAAGCCTCCCACTAAGTTACAACTGTTACTTAATCGTTTAATCTAATGGGTAACATAAATATCAGCTTTTCTTTAATTAGGGAGTCCAACTAAAATACAAATTATTAAATAAAGTTTTAGTGGCTACAAATAAATTTATATTCTTCCACTTGGTCCACTAAATAAAAAATGTTAAAAGAAATAATTTTGAAATCAATTTGGACTCTGTTGGATCCCATACTAAAATATTTGACACGTGATCACGACTTAATTTCGAAAATAAGCTAATAACCCATAGTTAATATGCATGATACTTTAATACAAAATTAGCTTAAATCATCAATGTGAATCACAACGGTCATATGACTTATTTGTCATACTTCCTTCTATGTATTACTCCAATGATAATTTCGACTAATTTTTTCCATTAAGCTTTAATAGCCCCTTTAATTTTTTCTTATTAGGACAAATCACGTTACATAAAACTTTAAATGTAATTTGTGCACGTACAATTTGTAATAGGAAAACAGAAATATTACATTAACTAAAGAAAGTATCAATTACATAACCACGAAATAAAGTCACTGATTGCTCATAAGACCCATCCTAACTACATGTTCCTTATAGGTCTTAGGAGTCAAACCCTTAGTTAGCGGATCAGCTACCATAAGAGTGGTACTTAAATTTTCTATTGACACTTGTTGTTTCTGGACTCTTTCTTTCACAACTAAGTACTTAAGATCCATGTGCTTGGATCCACTAGAGTATTTTTCCGTTCTTGGAGAAGAAAACGGTTACGGTGTTGTCACAATATATTCTCAACGGCTTGGCAATTGAGTCAACAGTCCCAAGTCCCGAGATAAAATTCTGCAGCCACAAAGCATGACTCGAGGCCTCAAAACAAGCAACAAGCTCGGCCTCCTTCTGGAAGAAGCAATAACTATTTGTTTCACACTTTTCCACGAGATTGCTCCTCCAGCTAGTAGAAATATAAAGCCCGATATGGACTTTCTACTATCTAAGCAACCAGCAAAATCCGAGTCTGAATATCCAATAACCTCCAATTGATCCGATTTCCTATAAGTGAGCATGTAATCTTTTGTTCCCTGAAGATACCTTATAACCTTCTTTGCTTCTTTCCAATGTTCAATCCCCGGGTTACTTTGATATCTACCAAGTACACCAACTGCATAACTTATATCTGGTCTAGTAGAAGTCTGTGCATACATCAAACTTCCAACAGCGGATGCATATGGAATCGACTTCATTTTCTCCCTTTCTAGATCATTTCTCGGATATTGCTTCTCACTAAATTTATCACCTTTCATGATAGGTGCATCACTGGATGAACATGAATGCATATTAAATCTTTCCAAGACTCGATTAGTATATCCTTTCTGAGACAGTCCTAGCAATCCTCGAGATCGATCTCTAAGGATCTCTATGCCTATAACATAAGCCGCCTCACCCATATCAACCATCTTAAAGTTCTTGGAAAGATATTCCTTGGTTTCGTGCAGTAAACCAAGATCACTACTGGCTAATAAAATGTCATCCACATATAAGACTAAAAATATAAACTTGCTCCCACTGGCCTTTAGATATATACATTGATCGACAATGTTTTCCTTAAATCCAAAGGATTTGATGGTATCATTAAACTTTATATACCATTGCCTGGAAGCTTGTTTAAGTCCATATATGGATTTCTTTAATTTGCAAACCAGGTGTTCTTTTCCCTTTTCTACAAATCCTTCAGGCTTTTCCATATATATATCCTCATCTAAATCCACATTCAGAAAAGCGGTTTTCACATCCATTTGATGTAGCTCCAAATCAAAATGTGCTACTAGAGCCATAATGATTCTAAGAGAGTCTTTCTTAGATACTGGAGAGAAAGTCTCGCTATAATCAACGCCTTCTTTTTGATTATAACCTTTGGCCACTAGTCTGGCTTTAAGTCTTTCGATAATGCCTTTAATGTCACGTTTGGTCTTAAAGATCCATTTACAACCAACTTTCTTGCAATTCTTAGGCAATTCGAAAAGATCCCAAACATCATTGTGGTCCATCGATTTCAACTCTTCTATCATGGCATCAATCTATTTACTAGAATCTTTATTTTCCATGGCTTGTGAATATGAAACTGGATCATTTTGAATACCTATGTCAAATTCCGATTCTTGTAGATACACCACGTATTCATCTGGTATGGCAGATCTTCTCTCCCTTTAAGACCTTCTCAAAGCTGCCTGCGGTGGTGGTTCTACAATATTGTCAATGATGATATTCTCCTGGGGTGGTGAATCATTTACATTATGTTGTTCATTAACCTCAACTTGTAGAACAGGTTGAGTAACAACTTTATCTAGTGAGAGATAAGATGGTATGATATCCACTCTTAACTCCTCAACTTTGACTTTTCTTGATTCACTACTCCCACTAAATTCACCATTTTCTAAGAATTTGGCATTTCCAGTTTCAATTATTCTCGTACTGTGGTTAGGACAATAAAATCTGTACCCTTTAGACTTTACTAGATAGACAATAAAATATCCAGATATTGTCCGTGAGTCTAACTTTTTCTCATGCGGATTATATATTCTTGCCTCCGCTGGAAATCCCCAAACATGTAAATGTCTCAAACTAGGTTTCCTTCCAGTCCACAACTCGTAAGGAGTTGTTGAAACTGCCTTACTAGGAACCCTGTTCAAGATATACATGGCGGTTTTCAAGGCTTCACTCCACAATGAAATAGGTACAGTAGAAAAACTTAACATACTCCTAACCGTATCCATAAGAGTACGATTACGCCTTTCAGCAACATCATTCTGTTGTGGCGTACCAGGCATTGTGTATTGAGCACAGATGCCACACTTTTCAAGGAATATAGCAAATGGGCTAGGGTGTTGTCCTGAATCATCATATCTTCCATAATACTCCACCTCGATCTGACCATACATTTTTAACTTTTCTATCTAACTGTGTCTCGACTTCATTAATGAATATCTCAAGGATATCAACAGCCTGAGACTTCTCATGAATTAGATAGACATAACCATAACGAGACAGATTATCAATAAAAGTAATGAAATACTTTTCACCTGTAAAGCATGGATTAGGAAGTGAGCAGTTATTAATATGGATTATCTCAAGAAGCTCTTTACTTCTTGTGGCACCTTTCTTACTATGTTTGGTATGCTTTCCCTTAATTCAATTCACACATACTTCAAAATCAGTAAAATCTAGGTTTTCCAGAATCCCACATTTTATTAATCTCTCTATTCTATCCTTGGAGATATGCCCCAAACGTCTATGCCACAATATTGAAGAATTTTCATAAGTTAAACTACGTTTAATACCAACATTTGAATGCAGGGTTAACAATGATTGTTCAAACTCATGATTCAAAGATATTTTATACAAACCATCACATAAAATACCAGAACTAACAGTAACTGAATTAAACATGAAATTGAGTTTTCGACAACCAAATAAAACTGAGTATCCACAACCATCCAGTTTTGACAAAGAAACTAAGTTCCTAGAAATCGAAGGTACATAAAAAGTGTTTTTAAGATCCATCTTGTGACCCGTCTCTAAAACAAGGCGATAAGTGCCAACGAAGATTACATCGGCTTTGAGACGGTTCCCCATATAGATGATCCTTTCACTTTCCTCCGGTTCCCTGGTTATAAGGAATCCATGCAAAGAATTTGTGATGTGAGTCGTAGCTCAAGAATCAAGCCACCAAGTGTTAGAAGAAACTTTAACAAGGTTTGATTCGTAACATACATAAGAAAGATTATTACCTTTCTTCTCAAACCAAGCCTTGCATTTCTCACAATCCTTCTTCACATGTCCCTTTCTGTTATGATAAGTGCATAATTTATATATTTTAAGTATCATTTTCTTATACTTATTTGCTATATTTTGTGTGAATTACCGTGTGTTAGTGTTACTTTTGTAGTTTATGTGTTTTATTAGGTACATCTCTAAAACAAGTGAAATGGAGCTTTAAAAGAAAAGAATTTCCAAACACCCAGTGGAAATCAGTCTATTCCAGGGTGTATAAAATTGCATTACGAAGCCGAGGGCGAAAGAACGAGGTCATTCTGCCTTCGTATGAGAAAGTTATGAGCAAAACAAGAACAAAGGGCAAAACGGTCATTTCAATAAACCGGATATTGACACTTAGTCATATGATAAGGGCAGCCCATATTTGAATAATTTTACCAGCACCGGTCAACTTGCTAAGGGGAACCTTCTTCATCCTCACTTCACAAACAAAGAAACTCGGTCAATCTCTAGCTAGGTTTTGTTACGCTGATTTTTGGGAGTGAGTGGATTCATTGGGTTGTACAGGTGGTTGGAAAGTATGGATGATAATCAAAAATAATGGAGAGTTAATTGAGGAACAGAGATCGAGTGGAGATGGTTGTCAATGGTTGATTGATGCTGGATGATGATCTCGGTGATTGAATCACGGACACGAACCAGATTATGCTGTTAGTGGTAGTGAAGATGGAATAAAAGGCATTGAGAGAATAGCTCGAGCCTGGGTGATGTTAACTCATGATAAGTTATTGGTTGCCAAGAGAACGAAGTACAGAGGTTGCTTCTATTACCGTTCGATGATGGATTAATATGGTTTGAAGTGGGATCGAGCTCAAGTGTATAACACTAGGTTAATTGAACTGTTGGGAATGATGGGTTAGAATCTAAAATTGAGTTGAGCTCGACAAAACAGTGGAACGAATTCTTGCAGCCATCGGTAATAACGGTGGTTGATCATGGTGTTTTGCTGATGAGAGCTGATGGAAACTGTACCGTCGATGGATTTGTTGTTAGTGATGAGATGAATGGTGATGTTGCTGCTGGGATGAGATGGAATGCTGTCACTAATAGATTTGATAAGAATTCGAGTTTGATATTGTGATGGTAATAAGCTCGAGATGCTGGCAGTTAGAGCAGAGTTTGTAGCCGTGACCCGAGAGGTATTGGTTGAGATATGGAAGACGGTGTTTAAGTGAAATTAGGAAACTTTAGAATTCGTGCGAGAGAAGTCAGGAAAAGAACTCAGTCGTGTATCACAAGGAATTTGAGTTGTACACGGATTTGGTTTGTTGGCTATATATAGCCTTGTAGAGAACCTATCACGGAGAGAACCTCATACCCTCTCACGTAGATACCTTCTCACGGAGACGATTGGGAGCAGTGACTTTTGACGCTGAGTTGAAGATACCGGGTTAGTTTGTATTTATTTTCTTAATTAATTTTTATGGCTTTTGAGAAAGTCATGTTGGGCTAATTCCCTTGTTAGGGCGAAAGGATGAACTTGTAGAGATGGTTTTTTTTGTGTTTCAAAACTAGGGTTTTCAACTGTATGAATTTAATATCAATGTTTTGTCTCTCTCTCAATGTTTTACCTTCTCGATGATTTTTCATGTTCTATGCCACATATAGTTCATTGTTTGATTAGTAGAAGGACTCGTTGAAACCTTGTATGAAATCGTTTTTATGGATACTCTTTATGCCACGTATACTTAGTACTTCGAAATTCTACCTTAGGTTGAGAACAAACAATTCTTTTTGAAAATTCTTTCTTCGATTCTTAAACGAAAAATCTTCCATGTATTAGTAGTTAGATTTTCTATTTTACATGAGTAAAATCGAGACCCTTTGTGACGAACGCAATTAAACCCTAATCTACAACGGATTCCCGAAACCTTAACGTTTTCCTCTTACTGTTTTCAAACTTTACTAAATAGTTTTAATTCACTCGTTAATTTAATTCTTTATAAATAAAACCTAAAAAAATATTTTAATCCAAACTCCTCGTGGGAATGAATCGTATTTGATGTTGTCTACATCTTTCGACACTGTGCGCTTGCGGTAAAACAAAGTCGATTTTCCGACGCATCATGTCACAAAAGTAACATTTGACAACAAAAGGCCTTTTCTGATCCGAACTACTTTCCCCAGGTTCATTGCCTTTGTTTGGTGTGATTCCCTTTCTTTTCTTCATAATTCTTCCTTTCTTTTTCATAGGTTCATAAGTAATAGCCAATGCTTGATGAGTTCCTTCCTTTCCCAATCTCATTTCCTCTTGAATACACATATTAGTTAGCTCATTCAAATTCCACTTGTTCTTTTGAGTGTTATAGTGAATTTTGAATGGGCCGAACTTTGCAGGAAGTGAGTTGAGAATGAACTGCACAAGGAAGGACTCTTCTACTTTCATACCAAGAGATCCAAGCTTTGCAGCCTTGTCAGTCATATTCAGGATATGCTCTTGAATTCCTTTATCACCATTATATTTCATGGTGGTCAGATCTCCCATGAGTGTTCCTGCTAGCGACTTATCAGCTGATTTAAAGCGTTCTTTTACAGCCACTAACAGTTGCATGGCATTGTCAACTTCGGGAAGAGATGTTTTAATGTTAGGAGAAACTGTCATTCGAATAAGCATAAGACTAAGCATGTTAGGTCTTTTCCAGGCTTCCATTAGTCCAACTTGTTCAGCAGTGCTATCATTTGTAATCTCTTTCGGTTTCTCCATAAGCAATGCCAAATCAAGATCCATGACACCAAGAGTGAATTGAATTTGTTTATACCATTCAGAGAAGTTTGATCCATTAAAAGTCGAAATACTAGAAGCATGCGAGTATAACGAGGTAGGAATAACAACTGAAATAAATTGCAGCAAAATATAGTAAGGTACACATAAACGAAATAATGCTCATATTAATACCTTGAGTCAAAAGAAGATGAACCAACGATATCACTATAATTTCTCCTTTGGGCGAAAATATAGAATATCTAGTGTTCACTCGTGTAGGTGTTATGTAATTTTTTAATCACCTATATCGAACTAACATAATTTACTAACTTATGCAATTAGTCATGTTACCTTTGGGAATTCAATCCTAACTGCTAAGTTGAGTAAATTATATTACCATATCCCTTTACAATTAATTGAGAGTGACTATCCTTTGGGCTAGTCCCAATCTATTAATCATAACTTCAATCGAGAATATTTTTATCCGTAATGTGTTCAAAATCTTCACCAATCCAAGTCACTATGGTAACTAATGGATTAGTTAAATTCTATGAACCCAAAATATTCCCATTAACTTTATTTGAGTGTTAATTTCAATTGCAAAGTAGTATCTACAAGGCATTGACCATAAAATATTTAAATAAGATTACTAACTTTGCACGCCTCAAATTCATAAGCTGAAATTATCCTTTAATCATCTAACTTAACCATAATCATAAGCTAAATATAATCAAACATGTTCATCATCTAATATCATGCAATTATATAACCAAGGCATGAAAGAAAAATTTAAAGATGATGTTCCATCCGTGAGACAACCATGTCACTATTAGACACGGCCATGTCAACTTTTCTGTCCAAAATAAGAAAAGTGGTTCCAGCAGCGACATGAGCATGTCAGGAGGCGACATGGACGTGTCAAAGAGTCTTCCCAGGAACAAGAAACATGCTTCAGATGTGACACGGGCGTGTCAGTAGGTGACACGGGCATGTCAACTGTTTTTCTTGGGAAAAAACAGTTAATTCCATGAGGTTTTGGTTTTGCAATACGCCAAAAAACCCAGATCGTCCCCCTGGGAAATCCCGAAAGCCTTTCACCGAGGGATGCTCTGATACCAATTGTTAGATTTAATCTTTATAAATCTAAATACGGAAAATTTATAATGGCAAGAACCTTTGACATGGTTCAAATCAATTGACATTCAATCGATGCTAAAAGTGAAGAGATTATGGACATACCGTTAGCCATAGCTTTGCCGGAAGGATGATTAGAATGTATATGATATTCAGCTTTCCTTTAAGATGGGTCTGCGTTGCCTTTTTAATAGAGGAGAAAAGAGAGTCAAATTCTGTAACCGTAAAGTAACCGTGCAGGAGAAAACCGTCGATCCATCGTGGCCCAAAATCTTCCACTAAGTTACAACTGTTACTTAACCGTTTAATCTAATGGGTAACCTAAATATCAACTTTTCTTTAATTAGGGAGTCCAACTAAAATATAAATTATTAAATAAAGTTTTAGTGTGCCACAAATAAATTTACAATTATTTCCTTGTGGTTTCGTAAGTTCTCTTGAAGATCTTGTATTTACTTCCCAGTGGAAATTTACTTTGAGACCAGTTCATCGAGTATTCGTATTATAGGGAGTATACAATCTCCAAAGGCTGCACAGAAGCTTATTTGTTCCGCTGACTGAACTGAGGCCACTTGGCATTGTTCATTACTATTACCTTTCATGGACGTTATTAAAAACCCCTAGCTAGCTAGTTAATAGTACTGGGAGTCGGGACTGACATTAAAATCCGAGTATTTTAAAAAATAAATAAATTAGTGTCCGAGTCCTTATCGTATAAGTGTTGGGCTAATGTCGTAAGTTTACATGTAGCTGAGCCTAAGAAATTGGTAGGTTATTCAAGTTTGTGGTTTGATTAATTTGACAAACTGAAAACTGCCAGTGGTTAAAATTAACCGATCCAGTCCCTGTCTTTCAAGATCTATAATCTTCTCAGTAGTCAATCCTGTATCTATCCTTGTCTAATTCACGTTTGGTGGTAGTGGTGGTCCACAATTCATATATTTTTCTTCCAATTTTTGAACGACACGTTTTCAGCTCAAAGTCTCTAAAATCTTTGAGCATTTTCTATATTAAGCTCACATACAATTCTATGGCATCTAAAGATTTAAAAACCTAGACAAATAAAGTTTTTATATTGAACAGGCTCCACCTTACTGTGTTTTGAACAAATTAATAATTTAATTTCAAAAGCGTGAAATAAATCTACCGTATTGAAACTGTATCAATATTAGAAAACAAAAAAATATATAAAAATCTAATTGAAAATAAAATTTTATAATTAAACCTAATACATGAATTGAATAAAAAAACTATATAATGGAATAAAGCACATGACTATTCCATATGGCGCTAAGAATGACGCTTGATGTTTCTGTCATGTCCACTTTCCCTCCTGGTGCCTTCATTTCGAACTCAATAATAAGACGTGTAAGTACCAAATGCATCAGTTCCAATGCGAAAGATGAACCAGGGCATTTTCTCCTACCGGTTCCAAATGGTATGAATTCATAATTGTGACCCTTTGCAATATCAATCTTGCTTTTGTTGTCGCTCAAGAATCTCTCAGGTTGAAACACCATTGGATCTTTCCACATTGTTGGATCACGGTGCATTTTCCATATGTCAAACTTCTCTAAGTCGTATTATCCGTGAGTACAAATACATACAGTAATTATTTGTAAAACTATACACTCCCTCTTGATACAAACTAAGGAGAAAAATAATTTGATTGTGAAGTATGATAAAAAGATATAGGGAACTGTTAATTTTTTCTAGTCATTTTGTTAGATGGAAAATCTTAAAAACACATTGTTAGAAAAAGTTAGTTATGCCCGATGCATAGTACGGGCACGAATCTAGGAGATTAAAGAAAAACAGGGAAGAAGATGGTGGTGAAATGAGACTGAAATTCTTTGTGTTACTGAAACTGAATTAGAGAACAAGCAAGGAAGTGAGATGGGTTCTGCTGTGACTCAGAGCTAAAGAAGAACTGCCGAGAAATCACCAATTGCACATGTTGTTCTCACAAAAGAAGTCGCGCTCAAAGTGTTTGATGAAATGCCACTGTGAAACCGCCATTAATGGTTGATGAACTTTTCAACCAGCCATCACGACGGGACGGAGCGAAACCCCGTCACACCAAATCAAAAATTCTCATCGAATTTGATTAAAACGTAACTGTTATGAGAAGTTTAATATTCCCGGTACGTAACACGGGCACAAAACTAGTATAATTAACTCTTATACATCCACCACTAAATACCAATTTGAGAGCTTATACAATGGAATGCTTGTGTATTCAAATATATTCTTTCCATATATACTGAGGTGGTCGTGCAGCGAGTTGAGATGCTCATGAGGACATAAGAAGATTAAGTGGCCATGCAATTAAGTCAAAGATAATCCAAATAATTATGTGATTAGTTTCTAGATATGTATTACTTAGTCAAAATAAGATATGAGATTTTGTGTTATCTTCTAGGTTTAGTTAACTCTATAAATAAGAGTTCAATGTAAATGTCAAATTTTCTCGATATGCAGTGAATATCAATAATATCATGCACCCTACGAGGTTTTCATATGTAAAAGTAGGCCATTAGTGCTGAACCACGTAATATCGGTTTGTCTCTTCTTTTATATTGTTTTCATTTAGCTTAGATCTGTAGAGTTTATTTATCCTAGTCACCGCTTTCTATAATGATATTATTTTAGGTGAATGTCTAAATCTATATAGGATACAAATTCATTTCCTCTAAAATTTAACCTTAGGAGGCGGCAACCCCCTAGGTGGGTGCTAGCAGATGGGGATGCTTTTTTGCAAATCATTGGTAACAGATTCATATTCCAACTGACACGTTCTTGTATTGGGGATCAATAGATATCTGCAATGGATGAAAACTTTCTTGTAATTTTTTTGAATGTCCATTAGTCATCAAAAGTTTTTTAGATTCTATGAGTGCTAATGACAAGTTAGTAACATAACAAAAGAAAAGAATAATTTCTTTTTCTTACACTTTTATTACTTGTTTATGCTAACAGTTGTAACACATGCCTAATCTATATTTATTTTTTCTATTTTCTAATTGAGTCTTCTATTTTCTGTTAACTTTGTATTTGTCCATATAAATCTTGTGTTAACTCTACTTTTGTACTGGTTAATCGATATTCATTTTTCTCCTCTTTCATGATTTCACTATGGTATTAGAGAGAAGAAGATTCAAATTTCTATGGTTCTAATTTCTTCTTCTATAGCTTCATTTTTTTCAAATTGAAATTTAAAATCTAATTAATCTAATTTTATGTTCAAGATCATCTTTTCAATCAATGATAATGTAAAATCCTACTTCATATTCCATCACAAAAATTTCAATTAACCAACTTTTCAGTATCGTTTCTCTAAAATAAAAGATGATAACTACTTGACTTGAAAATCCTTGATGCTTCCTATGATTCAAAGATTCAAGATTATGAAATTGCTAGATGGATTTCATGAATGTATTGTTCAATTCACAAGTCGAGCAAATATAAACAATAACATTGAGAATACTCTTTAATGGATGAAGATCCTGTAATCATAATGTGGATCAATTGTACCATATTTAATACTGAAATTTTTATTTTGCTGGTGCAACTAATTCTCATCAACTTTGGAAGAGTATTGTAGAGAGATTTGCTCGTGTTTTTTTCTACTCACGCTATTCATCCAAGAAAAAGACTCATAATTCATAAGAAAGGTAAACTTTTTGTTGCTACATATACTGGTGGATGTATATTAAATAGATCATTGGTCAATTAGTTGTTTCTGGATATATATTTTGGATGATAAAATTGTATAGTTACTTTAGTTGATTTTGATTTTGATTATGCTTTTTTTGCAACTTCAGTTACAATTCGCAATCCACCAGTTTGAATTGCATAATATTATGCTTAATGATTTTTTTAATATATAATAGATCTACTGTTTCTTACGTCGAATTTACAAATTTTGCTTTCTTTGTTAATAGTCGTGGTACTGGTAGAGATTTTTATAGAGGAGGTAAAATAATGGTCATTTTGGAAGAGGATCTGGTATTTACGAAATTCAATTTCTACTTTTTCCAAATTCCTAAACCAACTAATTTATCCTCTAGTGATAAACCTACATGTCAGATATGTCAGAAATATGGTTATGATGCCGATGAATGTTGGAATAAAATTAATTTTGCTTATCAAGGCAGAGCACCACCAACAAATCTACATGCTATACTTGTTATAGCTAATGTATTAGGAGAAATTTTTTGGTATATGGATTTTAGAGCTACAAATCATATCACTTCAGATGCTGGTAATTTCACTTTTACTTTAGAATATTATGAATGGTTTTTTACAACATGTAATGGTGAAGGTACGAAGATCCTTAATTTTGGTTTTTATGTTCTTTATGTTCCTAATAATCATTGTTTGTCAATAAACTACTTCATGTTCTATTAGCTTCACAAAACATTATTTTAGTTCATAAGATTACAAAAGATAATAAGTGGTTGCTAACCTTTACCTCAAATGATTTCACTGTTAAAGATCTGAAGTCAGAGAAGACACTTTTCCAATGGCTTAATAGGAATGGTTTATCTCCTTTTCAAGTTAGCATTCCTTCACACCTTAATAAGTCAATTTTTTCATATGTTGAAGCTACATCAGTTGTATGCCATAGAATATTGGCATATCCCCTTTTTTAAGTATTTTTTTCATGATTTCTAAAGTTTTACAACTCTCTGATTTTCTAAACAAACCAATATCTTGTACTGAATGTCAATTAGGCAGAAGTCATAAGCAACCTTTTAATCTGTGCAGTTCTTTTTTTGTTGCTTTGCAACTTTTGCATATGGATGTATGGGGTCCTGCACTACCACTTTTGTAAATGGCTTCAAGTATTGTATTAATATTAATGATGATTTTTCTAACTTTTGTTGGGTTTATCCTCTTATTTTAGTGTGATTTCAATTATACTTTTGATCTTTTTAAGTATGATATTGAAAATATGTTAAGTTCTAAAATTAAGATCAGTGGAACTGACGGAGGTAGTGAATTTGTAGATAGCGCCTTAAAAGTTGTTCTTTCTAAGAGTGAGATTGTACATGAAATTACTTTCCCACACAAACCTGAACAAATGACGTGGTAGAGTTTAAACATAAACATCTCATTGACATCATAAGAAATTTCATAATCCAATCATCTCTAGATGTTCTCACCAATGCAAATCACGTGATAAATAGACTATGCACAAAATCCTTGGTTAATTCCAGTCCTTTTGAAATCTTGTTCAATACCCCACCAGACTACTTGTTTCTTAAAATTGGATGCTTTTGTTTCCCTTAGCTTAGGATTTATACTGATAACAAATTGTAGGCAATAAATGCAAAGTGTATCTTCTTGGGTTGTAACTCGTATAACAAAGGATATAGATGTTTGGATATTTCTTTTGGAAAAGTGTATGTTTCTAAGCATGCATGTTGTTTTTCATGAGCCTTCTTTTCTGTATTCAGAACTTAAGACTCGATCGCCTACTTCTTTATCATCTCTGGATTTTGACGCCGCTTTTCTGCACTTATATGGTAGTTCATTAATTAGTTGTTCTTCACTTTTTTACGGATTATGTCTTTTATACTACTTATGTTAGTTTGGATACTATTATTGTTCTTATGTTTTTTACTTCTTATCCAATAAGGACAATAGGTCAAAGTGAAAAATTTAAACCTAAAGTTTTCTTGGCTACCAAGTACATCCTTCCAACTACCTATTTAAGCATTATTTCTACTCCAACACCTACTTGTTACTATTAGGCTTCTAAGAATTATGTTTTAAAAAATGTTATGGATGATGGGTTGTATTCACTCTAACAGACTGGTACATGGACTTTGATAGGTGCGAGACTTGGTCGGGTTAAAAGGCTTGGCCAAGCCATGTCCGACCTAAAATTCCTTGCACGGATTTCCCATTGACCCGTGGAACCCATGAAAAGACCATGAAGTATCTTGAGTTTCACGGGTTAGACCATGGAATCCTGGTCATATAATAATAATAACGAACGTAAGTAAAAATTATATTCGACTGCTTGATTTATTTTCAAAATCTGATTAATTTATAATAATATAACAAAATTTCATGTTTAAAACGTAATAAGATGGATATAATATAAAAATTTCCTTATTAAATTCAAGAGTTAAACTTAGAATTACTCTAATTGAATACTACTACCATACATAAAACTAATTTATATAATTATATTATAATATCCTAAAATAGCATACTCAAATTATATGAAATCCCATAGAAGCTACAATTACGGGAGGTTGGGCGAATTGTTCGCGTTAGTAACATTTGTGCATATGCATGCCCAAACTAGCTTGGGTTAGTAAAAAAATTTGCCCATACCCTCCCAACATTTTGAATTATATTGCCTATGTGCGCCCAACGATTGGGTTAGGTGGGTTGACCCAACCAATTCCCATCTCCAGACTTTGGTACCACCTGATTCTTTTTAAACCTTGTTGGCTCCAAGTGGATTTTCAAAGTTAAGTATAATTCTGATGGTTCAATAGAGAGGTATAAAGTCATATTGGTGGTTAAAGGTTTTCATAATTTAGATGGGTTAGACTACATTGATACTTGTAGACAGTAGATATATGGTGAAGCCAACAATCATTAGGTAGTACTTTATCTTATTATTAATTTTGATTTTGATTGCAGACTCAAACAACTAGATATTAACAATGTCTTTTTACACGGTGACTTGAAGGAGACTGTTTGCATTAGTCATCCTTTTGTTTATCATGACAAGTCTTATCTTACTTATGTATGTCAATTGCACAAGTCTCTTTGTGGACTTAAGTAGGCACCCATAGCATGTTATGAAAATTTTCTAGATTCTTTAGTTAATTTGGACTTTGTTCCTTCTTTAACAAACTCTTCTTTGCTTATTCGGAAATTTGGGTCTCAGATTACCATTATCTTGATTTATGTAGATGATATTATTAAGCAATAACTAAATACAACCCATATAAAATTTAAATACAACTTTGATTCAAAATCAAAATATTTGTTAAGTACCTCTATGTGGGTAGAAAAAAACCGATGTTATCTTCCCTATTTTTTCTTCGCCGTTTTTTTCTTCTTCTGTAACCAAATCACAATTAAGGTTCGTTATGTTCTAAATTCTAAACAAAGTTTGTATGATCATCAAAACTTTTAACAATATCTTGTCACTGATGTGAACTTAAATTGTAAACCGCAAAAGCACAACTGTCGATTAGATTGTATGCAAGCACGGATCGCCTGTATAGGTTAATTAATTGTTATTGATAATTCCCACCAAATTTTTAAGCTAAAGAGATTGAATAAAAAAATATTAATTAACACTAATAAAAATAAATAAATTAGAAAATAATAGAAAACTATGGTTTTTGGATTTTACCAATTAAATTATGTAAAACATCTATTCATCTTCTAAAAATATTTATATTATAACTCAAGACTACCCAAGACCAAACTTATACGTCTCGAAAAATATTACGATTAAAACAAATATACAAATTTTGTTGCAAATCCAAAGGATTTAATCTCTTTCGTTTACAAAGAATCAATAGTCGAAGACTATTCAAAACGGTTAAAGTTATTTTAAAGAGAAATTAATAAAAACAATTAAAGACCAAAAGAATATATTTATTTAAGAATACCTGAATTAGTAACACGATACAATTGGGTTTTTCCTTAACCCCATCGGAAAGGGATAGCTTTCTATTACAACTAAAAAACTAAAAAGAAAAAGAAAAGAAAAAAACTAAATATTCTAAAACTAAAACTACTGAAAATGAACTCCCACCTTTTCGTCTGTTCCCCCTGTTAGCACCCCTAGAATACTCTAATGTAGTCGAAACTAGGGTTGTCAATAAGTCTTGTTTTTCCCGGTTACCGATGGGTTCGGATCCAGACCCAATTAAAAATGACGGGTCCGTTTTATAACGGTTTCAGGTCCGAATCCTAATCTAGTGGACCCGAAACTGGATCCGATAAAAAACCTAGGTACCCGTTGGGTATTTGGAAATCAATTATACTATTTTTTTGTAAAAGAAAATTTTATCCTCTTCATGTTTGCTTGAACCTAATAATTTTCATATAAAGTTATTGTTATATCAGTATAAATGTTCTAATTGAAGATTAAATTGAAAATAAAAAACGAAAAAATCCAAGCAAAACAAGACAAAATATTTGGATTTTGGGTAAAATTACCAAATAAATGATAATATTCGGGTACCTGGCAGTGGGTAAACCCCGTTAGGACCTGAAAGCTTATCGGTTTTAAACGATTATATCCGTCGGGTACCAGTATTGCTAACGAGTCCAATTTTATGATCCAATTCACAGGGTTCCGGTTCGGTTCTAGGTAATAGGGTACCCATTGACAGACATAGTCGAAACTTTTTGGGAAACAACTTCAAAACCCGCATTTTCCAGAATGGTTACGGGGATACGTCATATCTCAAAAAAGTGGTTACGGGGCCACTTCATATATATATTATACATACACCATTAAAACGAGATAATTACAACAACCTACTCAATAAAATGATTGTTTTTATTTGAAATTTTTGACTACTAATTAAATAAAATCAATAACATGAAATAATGATCATCTTTCACGATTAATGTTTGGATTTGACTAAAAGAGGAATAAATTAACATGACACTTAGTTTATTTTGATTTTCTGGTCGTTTCAGAAAAGTGGTAAAAATAGTTCGTACGCTGAGATTTGTGAAGATTCATTTTAGACCTAATTTTGATTTAAACTAGAAAAAAAATAAAAGATTTTAACAATATTTGGAAGAACTGAAACTCAAGATTCCACCAAAATCACTTCTGAATGATTTCTACAATGATTCTTTAACAATTATAGCTCTTTTATTGACTATGTTTCTTTGCCAAAAGCAGATTTCTAAAACATTAACTGTAAATCACAAGCATGGTGCATCAAAAGCTCTTAAGTCCCAGCATACATCATTAAACAAAATCAAAACTAATTAAGAAAAATCGTAAATCAATTAAAAATCAATGCAAAAGCCATTAAGAATCAACAATAGTTACCATTCATTCATGAAATATGGCTTCCTCCACTGTCCCAGTGGTTGGGTTTAGCTCATCATACTCAAAACACTCTCAAAAGATTGGTACATGGCTCAAAAGTGCTTGAGAAGAAGAAAAGAAGCTAAAGATAATAAAACAAAAAATCTACAATGTTTTCTGGGCGTTACAGATTAACTGTTGCAATGAAGGTTGAAGATAAATGTTGCAAGCTGAAGATAAACGTTGTTAATGGGTTGAAGAAACCGTTGCAGCTGAAGATAAACGTTGTTGTTGGGTTGAAGAAACCATTGTTATATCCCTGTTCTTCCCGTTCAGCAGTAGAACTTTCTATTTTCTTTTGTTTTTTTCCCGAGCCTTCCCACCTGATTTTTCTTCCCCCTCTTTGTTATTTATATGTTTAGTGAACCCTAACAACTCCTCTTAACTCAATAAGGACCCAAAACACCATCCAAAACAAACTCAAATTCATGTAAATCCGAATTTGAAAAGAAATATATTTTCCGGCCTATGTTTGATTTTTTTCCAGCTTGTTTTCCGGCGTGAAACTCTCTATAGACGTGTATTGATAAGTTTAAAGGGTTTCTCACTTGTTTTGAAATCAAACTGCTCTCTTAATCACCTTAAAACTCGATTCAAAACTATTTAAAGCTATTTCTCGCGTAGAGAACTCTTCCCGCCAATTTTCGGTTTTAAAAAGGGGATGCCCCCTAACCAAAAGTGGGGTCCCATTATCAGAACTATTGGGTGCCTTTATCAAATTTTCTGGGTGCCTTTAGTAAATTTTCTCGGGGGGGGGGGGGGTGCTTTTATCATTTTTTGAGCCTATTTTTCCACAAATGTTTATTTCCCAAAAATACCTACAAACACATAAAATAACACAATAAATACAAAATTAAGCTCTAACAATATAAATAATTGAGGACAAATCAGACATAAAAACGTGTCTATCAAATACCCCCAAACTTATTATTTGCTAGTCCTCGAGCAAACCTAATCTAAAAATAAAATAAAAATCCTAACTCACTTTCGCATGAATCGCGACTACATTTAGCATATGCAATAAGCCTTTAACCCCATATGTGTCCCTATCGGAAGAGTGTTGTCTCGTGAGGGTTTACAAGAGGTATACCCACAAAACCTTTACTCCAAACCCTAGCTACTTGTGAACGATTGAAGGTAAACACTAGACAAGCTATTTAGTTGGCATACTGAATTCTTCGGCTATGTGAATCATTACCCTATATGAGTCCAATTGTTGTACACGAGTTTGCACTCAGCGTACTAAAATTCATATATAAGAAACAAAGCTCTACTTAGATAGTTGTTCAACCACGATACTCAGAATCTATCATAGTTCAATCACATGGAAAGATTTAGAAGATGGATACGGAGATGATGAAGTTTGCGCATGTTGACTAAGGTGAACGGTGTTTCCCATATCTGTCTGAAGGTCAGTGTCAGGATGAATCCTAATGGACTGAGATATGCTCTCACTGATATTACTCCTTATACTAATATCGACTCATCTGGTATATACAAGGACCCCAGATCGATTTATTGAAAATTAAACAACTATTTTAATTTTATTAAATGTACTAACAACATGATTGGATCAAATAAATCCAAGCGCATGCTCCTTATCAGCATCTTACATGATAGTTCTCATGGATCCTGCGTTCCATGCTTGCTTAGGCGACGGAGACAAGGAGAACACATATATATTGCTATCGAAGTATCAATATTCTATTTTTTATTTAAGAATAATAATCTAAATAATCTCAAACACTCTAATCCATCCTGGCGGCGATAACAATTCGATATTGGTGCCCCACCAAATCACTTAGAGAAACACAAAAATTACAAAAATAAAAACAGAAGGTGATATGGTCGAGATAGACTCCGAGATATGGTGACAACTATCATGTTATTTCTAACACCTGAACTCTGTCCTTTTATGAATAAACCATTTAACTGGGTATACCAATTCCTATAGAAAAAGAGCTAATTTTCCATCTACCTAGAATAGCTAGTATCATCTTGAATTGTTCACAAGTTTCTAGACTTTGAAGTTTCATATTATTGCAATAAAAGTTTCTCCCTTACCCCCAAACTTAAATCTAACATTATCCTTAATGTTCTAAAGATGAATGATTAAAAGCATGAACAAGGAGAAACTGTTACCAATCAAAGGAAAGGAGTTAGGGAAAGATATTACCGTATCACATTACCTCCCAAGAAGTGCTAAGTTTAAAGTCTTCAGCCAGACTAAGAAAGAATTAGTCACCTCATAAAATCATATAGCAGTAGCCGGAACAACTGTGTGTCATCTGAATCGAATAATGCTATCACAAATAAAAGAAAACTGCAACAGGACAAGAAAATGAACAAACCGAGCACACCCTTATCTAGTTTTCTGTTTAAGACAACTACATCTAGCTGTGGTTCAGGTTCAGGCTCTATAAAAGGGTCTAGATAAAATATTTTCATGGGATAGATTTCCTCGTAGGTAGGATCAATATGATCAGGTTGTAAAGTCTGGAAAAACTCAACCAAGAACTTAGAAGCACATAATAATAACCTGAATAATTGTGGATCCTCCAAGTTAATCATATTGGCCTTACACAGTTGACTAGAGTGAAAGTGGTAATCATTCTTAAGAAAATATGTCGATTCTAATTCCCTAAAGTAATTAGGCTTAGTCTCAAAACTTAATAACTGACACATTTGAAATTCATAAGTTCCCACATATGAAAGAAAATATTTTGGTGGAAAAAAAAAGTCAATCTTGGTATATTTCCTAGGTAAACCACATCGACCAGGGGATGGGTTTCTAACAAATGAACTTCTTTTTGGGCATCAACAGGCTCAGGGAATCTAGTTTGAAGATGATCTTGAAAAATGGTAGAGGTGCACATGTCAAGTCCCAAGTTAGGTACCTTTATAAGAGTCAAAGGTAAAGAACATGGAGAATAATAGTCACCCCCAAACTTAGAGTTTTCAGTGTCTTTAGATAGACTAGTCACAATTTCCCTAATTTATGGATCATCAGATTCCTGAAAATGGTCAATTGCTTCTTCTAGGTTATAATCAAGTGGTGCATCCTCACTCATATTTAAAATCTCTACGAGTCTTTCTTTGTTATCTAAGAATATTGTTTCTAAATCGTTGGACTCTAAAACATATTCTCAGGATAAACCCATTCCTCTAAACCATTATCTGCTTCAAAACAAGAAAATTCTACATCGTCTAAAACAATGGTATCTCTAGTCAAATCCTCTTTCTTTTGAATAGGTGAATAATCATTAAAATTATTTGGATTTGAACCAGAAATAACACTATCATCATGAAACAGAATAAGAGTGACAATTTCTTGATCACTCTGCCTGTATATTCAAGTTCTTCATCAATACCATCCTCATCATCATAATAATATGAAGATGTTTGAACCTCGTCTAAATAAGTAGTATTACCAATTCTTCCTCGTCCTCTTGACTAGGTGAACAATTATCAAGGGTAGCACTATATTGGAAATTAAGATCATTTTGAGCAATATTATTCTTTGCAATACTTCCATTCACACTTAATGGAAATCTATTTGTATTCTCAGTCCACTGCTTGAGGGATTCGTCTAGAGAAAGAGTTGGACTACTAATTGTCTCCCCCCAACTTAATACAAACCTATTTGTATTCTCAGTCAACTCCTTGAGGGAATTCTCTAGAGAAACAAATGGATCATAAGGAGTAATAGATTACAACTTCTCGTGTGATTCTTCTATAGAAAGAGTTGGACTACTATTTGTTCCTCTCATACTTAATTCAAACCTATGTGTCATCTCAGATATCTTCTTGAGTGATTCTTCTAGAGGCATAATATGTTCATGATGAGTACTAGATCGCAATGCTTCAATGATTCCTCTAGAGGCATAATAGGTTCATTATAAGGACTAGATCACACATGCTTTAGGGCATCCCTCCAAGACAAAGAACTCGAATTTTGCTCGTTTTCATGTTCATATGACGGGTGTATGTACGAATAGTAATTGGGACCACCCTGCTATGAGCAATAACCTCCAAAACGTTAAAGGTGGTCCCGAATACTATCCACACCATGTTGATAGTACGGATAATATCTATTTTGAAATTCAGTCGGATATTCATTTTATTGGTCCTCATAATACCAGTTAGACATTTTCTGACAAAAACTTCCTGATATTATTTACAAAAAAAATCTAAGAAAATAAATCCTACAGGAAGGGGGTTCTAAACATACACAAACAAGGCCGACTCAACCACATCAAACCTACTGAATCTTCCTAAAAAAAAAGCATGATGACTCCACTTAGATTGTTTCTAGACCAACTTCTATTCTTCCAAAAGGCAACTAGTTACAGTTTTAGCAAATCTCTTAGAACGATCCGAATTAGATTAAGTCGAATAGAAACATGATAATCTCTAAGAAGTTTTGATAACCCTACCTCTTTAGCAACGTTTCCTTGGGTTACAAGGCGGCTCGAATCTACTTAAAATAATCTTCCTGAACTTTGAGTTAGGCTAACAGAGTAACCAATACAGTCCTTTTGAATGAGTTTCTTATAAGCTCATTACCCTATCGGTCTCTTTCTAGTCAAATTTTTAAGGCTTAGGTTCGCGTTTGGTAACGTGTTCCTAAAGCGAGCAAGAAGGAAATGGTGATGAAATCCGAGTCCTTATCTTATATGGCCAGTTCTTGCCCTTTACTAGAAAACTAAATCCGTATTCAGGTCCTCAACATATATGTATTACAAAAGAGTCCAAAAAACCCACTGACAGGGATTCATAAGTGGTTAGAGTCTTACCTCCCGTTCCAGACGGGCGATGAGCCGTTGAAGTCGACTCAGGCTATCGGCTCCTATGTCAGTATACGAACCCGAGGGGCAGAAACAATATCGTAATTATCGTCCTTCCCTGTTAAAGATAATAAAATCCAAAAGTCCAAAAGAAAAAGTCCAAAAATAAATAAAAAAAATTTGTCTTCTTTTTTCCGTTCTTTTCGACTTATCTTTGACTCAATGTCTTTAATCAATCAATATAATCTTTGGCTCCAATTTCTTTTTGATCCAAAACCTGAAATACAAAGAAAAATACCCAAAAACATAAAATAGAACAAATAAAAATAAAAATCTAATAAAACTAACTAACCTAAAAAAAGAACTAACAACAAATCTACAAACAAGTCCCCGGCAGCGGCGCCAAAAACTTGGTCGTTTCAGAAAAGTGGTAAAAATAATTCGTTCGCTGAGACTTATGAAGATTCGTTTTAGACATAATTCTGATTTAAAATAGAAAAAAAGTAAAAGATTTTAACAATATTTGGAAGAACTGAAACTCAGGATTCCACCAAAATCACTTCTGAATGATTTCTACAATGATTCTTTAACAATTATAGCTCTTTTATTGACTATGTTTCTTTGCCAAAAGTAGATTTCTAAAACATTAACTGTAAATCACAAGTATGGCGCATCAAAATCTCTTCAGTCCTAGTATACACCATCAAACAAAATCACAACTAATTAAGAAAAATCTTAAATCAATTAAAAATCAATTGAAAAGTCATTAAGAATCAAAAATAGCTACTATTCATTCTTGAAATATGGCTTCCTCCACTTTCCCAGTGGTTGGGTTTAGCTCATCATACTCAAAATACTCTCAAAAGATTGGTGCATGGCTCAAAAGTGCTTGAGAAGAAGAAAAGAAACTAAAAATAATAAAACATGAAATCTGCAACGTTTTCTGGGCGTTACAGATTAACTGTTGCAATGAAGGTTGAAGATAAATGTTGCAAGCTGAAGATAAACGTTGTTAATGGGTTGAAGAAACCGTTGCAGTTGAAGATAAACGTTGCAAAGCTGAAGATAAACGTTATTGTTGGGTTGAACAAACCGTTGTTGTATCCCTGTTCTTCCCGTTCAACAACAGAACTTTCTATTTTCTCCTTTTTTCTTCCCGAGCCTCCCCACCTGATTTTTCTTCCCCCTCTTTGCTATTTATAGGTTTAGTGAAACCTAAAAACTCCTCCTAACTCGATAAGGACCCAAAACACAATCCAAAACAAACTCAAATTCATGTAAATCCGAATCCGAAGAGAAATATATTTTTTGGCATTTGTTTGATTTTTTCCATCTTGTTTTCCGGCGTGAAACTCTCTATAGATGTGTATTGATAAGTTTAAAGGGTTTCTCACTTGTTTTAAAATCAAACTCATCTTTAATCACCTTAATACTTGATTCAAAACTATTCAGAAGCTATTTCTCGTGTAGAGAATTCTTCCTGCTAATTTTCGGTTTTAAAAAGGGGATGCCCCCTAACCAACAGTGGGGTCCCATTATCAGAACTCCTGGGTGCCTTTATCAAAATTTCCGGGTTCCTTTAGTAATTTTTCTCGGGTGCTTTTATCACTTTTTGAGCCGATTTTTCCACAAATGTTTATTTCCCAAAATACCTACAAACACATAAATAACACAATAAATACAAAATTAAGCACTAAGAATATAGATAATTGAGGACAAATCAGACATAAAAATGTGTCTATCATTTTCCAAACCAAGATGAATCATATATGTCGTGTTCGAAAGTGTCCAATCAATGTCTACAAAGTGTCTAATGGCGATTTTTACGGGGAATATGATATGGCGTGTCCATCGCGTGTCGGGCAAGTGTCAGACGCCTATCATGTCCGATAACATATCCGATACGATTACGACATCTTCCTAGGCATATCCATGCAATCTGGACAGAACCCTTTTGGGATTAATAGTGGGTCCTTATAAATAAGGGTTATCTAGTGAAGTAAAATAAAAGAAAAGGTCCGGTGAGACAAGTTCCTTTGCACCTTTATGATCAAATGGGTTAGTTTGCCTATCTAGGTGGCTGGGGAAAAAAGTCGCGCTACTATGGGAGATGTGGTAAGCTACAAAGTCTCTGTCGAGCGACAGGCTCCCCAAAGAGTGGAGTGGATTACAATCAGGATATAGACGAGGGGTTTCATAATGTTAGACAGCTTGCGGGCACTGGTGTATTGGAAGACCATATATCAGGCCATCAAGGGAGAAGTATGTATACCATACTAATAGGTGGGTGGACTGAATTTGCTATGGTGTTTGGGTGGATCCCTAATGCAGTTCAAGTTAGAGTTCAGAGATATCCTTGATATCGTTTATACTTTATAAACAATAAGAACCATAAGTCAGTTGTTGTTCAAGTATTATTAGAACGTTGGTGGGAGACTACAAATATGTTCTATTTTAAGAATTTTGAATTTGGTAAGTTTGTTTGTTCTCTAATTATTTTTTGTATTTTTACTTTTGGTTTTATATGTGCAAACTTTAGATTATGTAAACTTTAAGATTTATAGCCGAAATTTAATTTCAAAATGTTGTTTATAGGGTTACACAACTAAATATGTATATGTTGACGGGAATACTATATGAGGGAGATATAGTTCCATTTAACCAAGTTAAGTGGTCAGAACAATCGAGTTGGACACAACATCTTCAATTGTACTGTGCTGATGAGCAAGGAAATAATGACCACAGAGATCTTAAAACTGGTGGAATAAGAGTCTCTGGGTTAAAGGCTTTCTTACAACGCTATAAACAGAAAGTGCATGAGGATCCAAGTTAAGAGAATGCCGACCACTTTGATGAGCTCGAAAGAGTGTTTTTCTTATACGTGTTTAGACGATGTCTTTTTCCAAATGCTAGCTCAGTGACACGTGTTGGTTTTCTAGAAGCGCTATTTTGAGTTAGGTCCAATGTATGACTGGGGGTCTGCATTGTTATCAGGGTTGTGCATAGGCCTCAGTCAATGCTCGGGCTCCATACCAAGTTTGAATTATTTTGGGGAAATCTTGAAGGTAACAAGCTAATTAATTTTTATTTTTTTATTTTTAAAATGTTAAATTACTAACTAATTAAATTTTCCAATGTTTTCATAGTATTAGTGGTATACTTACTTCCGTGTTGGTGAACCTGCTCTACGCCTAAACAATATTGTTTTTCCAATTATAGAGAAGTACCGAAATGACAACTGTGTTCCAAAACAGGTCGATAACAGTCAACACTTTGAGGTTTCTCAAAAGATTCAACAAGTGTGTAGAACAAGCCAAAACATTATTACTATGCCATATGCGGATCATCTAGAATACAAAACTCATGTTGCTCAAAGGATGCTAGATTTGAGTAAGACGATTGGTTCTTTTCAATATCCTTTTAACAAAGGTGTTTGGTACTTTGGCGAAAGACACCTTCTACAGTTACAAGGGAGAATAGTAAAATCAATCAACCCACTTCCAAACGAAGAGATTTCCTTTGAAATTACGTGACGTTGATGTAACTTGGTAGACCATGGGAACATGCTGATGACTTGGTCGTGACCCCTATTGACAAGAGTGATTATAACCATTGAATTTGGTGCTCTTTTTATAGACTTTAATCCATGTATTTTCTAATCGGATTGAGACCCTAATTTCCTATTTGTATACAAACTCTATTCACCGTTTAATCTCTACTATCCAACTGAAATCAACGACAGAACTATTATGACTCTTCCTGACTTGTCGTTCACAAAACCAACCCCAAACAATATACAACTCACACCATATTCATTATTCTTCTTAACTTCAAATCCTATCCTAGCCATACACAAACTCTCGATCAATCACTCCTTCATTCTCGCTGTTTAAACCCATCCCTTTGTATTCTCACTGCCATCATATTCTCTCGACCATTTCTCGAATTCTTCCATGTTAACCATCACTAGTTGCGTTCCCTGTTTGGTCGAGTTCTTCATCACATCTCAGCAACCGAGTTCAAAATATCACCACTTCCATAAATCACTCACCTTCCTTTTTCTACCCTTGTTCTGTCGAGCTACAGCCTCAAACCATCCACTTTCTTTTTTCCCTTTGCTGGCAACATCTCGAGCCCATTAAAACCATCAATTTCTATTACTTCCTTCAGTTACCATCAACTACCTCGCTATCTCAACTTCATCTTCTATTACTCCTTTCGAGCCATCGTTACTTTGTTCTACTGAAATACCATCAATGGAAGCAACTCGATCATCCACAACCACACTCAATCTTTGCCAGCACCATCGATTTCCCTTTTCATCTTCACTTCCTCTACTCGAACCTTACTATCATCAGCAACAACTTTCTCGATCACCAAGCCAACAAACAACATCACCACCATTCAACATTAAACTTTGTTTTAGTATCACTGCCACATAACCATCGAGCCAAACAAACCCATGATCATCTCTATCACCATATGATGCTTCTCAAACCCCTTCTTGATATTGCCATTATCCCATCAGCGTTCATCATTGATCATCAACCCACCATAATAACATCTTAAAGAAGTCGGAATAACCTAACCTAATTTGTTGTTTGAACTGTGTTGAATAAGATGGTGGCCCTCATCAAATGGGTTGGTTCTATTAACAACATTAGAATATCAGACAACCCTTAGTGATAGTTCATGTTCCTTAAATATTTTCTCTTTTAAAATCCGTTACTCATCAGTTCCGTGAAACCGACAAGTATATTTCTTTTTTTCGCTCATTACTTCTTCATACGAAGTCGGAATGACTTCATTCTTTCGTTGCTGGCTTCGTTTCTTCATTTTCTACGAGATGATGACAAGAAATCCTAGATTATAGTAAGTTCCACTTGGTATTTGTCCTTTCTGTACTTGTAGCACTTCTTTTCTTGCACAATTAAGTGTCGACTCACTTCTTTTGGATGATTTCACATACTAAAAGATAAATAAACAAAAAAACAACGTAATATACAATAATTTACAAGAAACCTAGCAAATACTTTAGATATCAGTTGAACAAGTCATTCATCAATAGCCGAACTAAGGTGAGAGGCTGCAGAACCGTACATGATACTTCAGTCTCATACGGCTCCTCGATGGCCTTAACTAATCCTTCACACTTAGCTTTTGCTAGTCCTCGAACAAACTAATCTAAACTAGTCCTAAACTAAAGTAAAAAACAGCTCATTTTCGTTGAGGACACGGTTGCACTTAGCATGTGAAACAAGACTTTAAACCCCTAGGTGTCCCTAGTAGACGAGTTCTAGTCTCGTGAGCACATGCATCCAAACAGGTATACCCAAAAAACCTAAATTCCAACTTTCAAACATTCCAGAGCACATGCATCCAAAGAGCTACGAAGACATGAAGTTTTTGCACACTAATAATAAGAAGTCAGAAGTATAAAGAACATTATTCTCATGCTTAACTCTTGAGTTAGGAGAAAACCACCATATGAAAGAATCCAGCCTCAAGAGCGATCGAATATTCTGCCTCACCAATAGGGTTTTATGAAATTGACACTCAAAAGACGTACTTTATGGATCTCATGTGTGCAGGCAGGAGTGAAGATAGAAATCCTGCACACGTTGAATAGTGGGAAGGAAAAGGAACCTTCCGAATTATATGAAGATGTTATCCCATAGAAACGTGGGACGAAAAAGAACTTTTTTTTTTTAAATTTCTGACGATCTCTAAGAAAGGAAATCAACCACTATGTAAGGATGGGAACACTTACTTACCTTCTCACCCGGTCTACAATCAACACCACTCTCATAGAGAATAGAAACGTCTTCGGTCTTCAACTGTTGATGATGAACTCTTGAACTTTGTAGAACTTTGAAAAATTGTAACTATTTTCCTTAATTTCTTGTTGCTTGAAATTTCTTTATAAATTTCTTCATCCCCCCGGCCTTATTGAATGAATACCAAACAAATATACAATAAAACAATATAAAATATTTTTTTTCTTTTTTTTCCTTTTTTTTTTTCCTATTTTTTTAATGAAAAATCCAAATTGAATACAAACTGAAAAATATTAATGAAACTATTATAGTCGTAGGATAAGGATTTTATCACTTGATTCTTCACAACTTGTATTGTCTCGATATCATAATCTTCATAAAAAATATTCACATCTTTTGCTTTCTTTTGCTCTTGTACATAAGTCTTCAACATGTACATATAATTTTGCTCCTTGTCTTGTTGCTTCACTTGAATTTGAAATATGTTCTTTCTTGTACCGTTGCTTGTAAACCTTGACTGTATTCAACTTTCTTCATGATTTTGATGTCGCTTCGCTTGTTGAGATTATGTGTTTCTATTGCTGCTTTGTCGAGACAATGGTGTCAACTGCAAACAAGACTACAAGATAGAGTTAATAATTCTGATGGCACCCTCATGATTGATAGAATTAGCACTCAAGAGATCAAAAAGTAGTGTTGAAGGGATGCGAGGTTGGATAGCTCATCATTCTACCCGGAGTTTGCGCAGATGAAAACACTCTAAACGGAAATTGAAGGTCTGGTGCCTTACTCATGGGTATTGAATGATCAACAACTCTCATACTAAACTCTCTAAGGACGGTTTAAGTCCTTTTTTGTCATCTCTAGCCTCTCAACAACTAAGAAACCCGAATATAGTTCTCTAATACTTCTAAGTTCAGTTATTTCGGTAAGAAATCCGTATGTAAACTTAGCTAGAAGTATACTAAGTGACTCTAAAATCTCTAAAAGTTGGAGGTTTTCATACAAATATGTACAAAGAGTTCAAAAATTCTACCTATAAAGTATAGGCTGAAAACTCTATATCTTAATCACCCCCTCACACTTAAACTTTATATTGTCCTCAATGTAATTGACTCCTCTAATGTAAAATCAAGATGGGAAATTCCTAATATGATTTGAAAAACTAAAAATTAAAAGCAAAAGATAGAAATACAAAACCAATGGGTTGCCTCCCATTCAGCGGTTAGTTTAACGTCCTCATCCTGACCTTCTGGTTATCGCCCGTAAACCAACAATATGAAAATTTGGGGATCCACCCAGAAAACAATCTGCAGTTCTAATAACAACTTCAAAAAAACGTTAGCATAAGGTATAAATATTGAAACTGTTATTTGGTAGAAGGTTCCTCCACACTTAGTCTTTTCTACAATTGGAAGTGTATAAAGAACATAGAATGCATGAACTTTTATGGTTTCCTCTCGGTGAACCTGCACAATGTTAGATTCAAACACATCTAGTCGTAGATAGTTAGAAGCAAAATAATTCTTAAGGATTTTTGTATCATATATACTCGACCCTAAGTGATCTAGATCCTTAAAATTTGGAACAAACTTTTGGGTAACTATTTCGATTAAGGGAGGATCAAAAGATATATAATTATTCAAATGATTAGACAAAACTTTTATGTGATCCTCATCATAGGCACGCAATGAATCATTTACCTCATATGTATCGTGATCCTCTATCAAACTATTTGAAAGCCATTCTTTATTAGTTTCTGCTTGAATTGAAATCTCTGCATTATTATAATCTTTGGCAAGCTCAATTGGGTCATCCACGAAATCAATCAATTTGGTTTCTTTCTCAATCACCATCTCTTCAACACTTTCATAATCAAAATAAGAACCCTCTCATAGAAAGTCTAGTTCATTGGAGAAAATTCTAGGATTATCTGCGTGAGTTTCTTCTGAAGAAATAATCGGGTCTACCACTAGCAAATTAACTTGGCTAAACGCATTGTAATCCGGGCATTCTTTATAACATTGATATGCGTTTGAATACACTACCTCGTTTAGAACAATGGTTCTATTAATACCAAGACTCCTCCTTTTGAATAGGCGAATAATCATTATAATGATCCGGAGTTGGCATAATTTTATCATCATTGCAAGGAATTTTGAAAGGTTGCTCATCTTCACAATAGTCTTTATCGTTCTTATTTCAGAATCGTTTTGGTTTTGAGGCCATACTTTTCCCTCATCCCTATTTTTACCGAAATGAGCAATTTGTTCGTATAATTTCTCTGAATTCCTTTGAATTTCTCGATGTGACTCTTCCCAATCATATTGTTGATGTTGTTGTTGCAAATCATCTAATTTTCTACCGTGCTCATCTTATGTTTGCTCCATTAGCCTTTGAAGTTCGTCTAACTTGGCACAAGTAAAATCTGTAGCACTAGAGAAATTATTAGAAAGATAACTATCCTCATATCCTTGTGATTTTTCAGTTACATACTGATGTAGATCGGAAGCGTGTAAAGATTATAATAATCGCAACGGAATAAAATTATTGAAAAGTAACCGGTAGAATGGATAGAAATCGATAGAAATTAGTTGATCTTCAAAGAGATATCCTAAAATCCACGTGGTTATCTAGAATTCGTTAATTCACTACGAATAACAACTATAGATATGAGATTAGTATTCAGACTTCGGGGTAAACCCAACTATGAATATAAATCAAAATCAATAAACTCAACAAGTTTAATGAAAATAAAATATTTTTAATTAATCAAAACTCCCCTTAATTTTCGTTTTTGGAGCTCCTTATATAAATAACTCCTACTAAACAAACCCCAAAACTTATCAAAAATCTATAAACTTGTTTCCCAAGGTATCTACTACCTTTAGGCAACTTTTCTAACTTATTAAAACTCTTAAAATAAACTTCTAGACTTTTCTAAAATTACCCTAAATAATAAATCCGAAAATTAATTATTTTTCTACTAAAAATAACAGTAACAAAATATAAATAATAATAATAATAAAAAAATAATATGTTTATTTTCCATAAATCTCCCTTCATCATTCTACCGGTGTTGGAGAAGATTCGTCCTTGAATCTTGCCGGTACCATGTTCTGCATGTGTAACTCGTTGATGACAATCTTCATACACATGAATTGATGTTGTAAAAAAATAATTTATGCACCGTATAGAAGCATGAGGTATGATGAAAGCCCAAAACGGATCTCATAAGTTGATTCAATAAATTCTCTCTTGTTAGGGTAGATATGAGAGAGCATTTGTGTATTAGAGCAAAGTTTGATTCTAGGCTTAATAAGATGTTACTAAGACGAGTATTCAGGGTTAGTAAATTGTAACCAAGACGAGATCTGAGAAGATGTGAATATCTGATCAAATCAAAGAAGGAGATTCTGGAAGTGATAGAATGTTATTTGAAGAAGTCACCAAAATCTCGATCTAAACCATGCTCGCTTATAGAAGAAAATAATAGTACAGATAACTACGTTGAAGACTTGTTTTGTTGTCATGACAATGATGCACAAAATCAAGTTATTGTTGAGAGATATACAACTCCGATTTCTGATAAATATCCCGATGATGAGGAGGATATGAACTTTTTTTCTCAAAAAGGCGAAGAACATCCTGTTTCTGACAAAGTAAAATAGTCCCAAGAAGTTTCACATGATTTATTGGAGTTTCATAGTAAGTCATCTAATCATGATAAACTTATTGATTTAGAAATTCCTGATATTGATGAGTTGTCTTTGCCCGAGAGTAAGCTAGTTGTTGATTATTGTGATACACAGATGGTCTTTCATATCTACCCTAACAAGAGAGAATTTATTGAATCAACTTATGAAGATCCGTTTTGGCTTCCATCATACCTCATGCTTCTATACGGTGCATAAATTATTTTTTTACAACATCAATTCATGTGTGTGAAGATTGTCATCAACGAGTTACACATGCAGAACATGGTACCGGCAAGATACGAAGACGAATCTTCTCCATCACCGTTAGAATGATGGAGTGAGATTTATGGAAGATAAATCTATTATTTTATTATTATTATTTGTATTTTATTAATGTTATTTTTAGTAGAAAAATATCTAATTTTCGGATTTATTATTTAGGATAATTTTAGAAGAGTCTAGAAGTTTATTTTAAGAGTTTTAATAAGTTAGAAAAGTTGCCTAAAGATAGTAGATACCTTGGGAAACAAGTTTATAGATTTTTGATAAGTTTTGAGGTTTGTTTAGTAGGAGTTATCTATATAAGGAGCTCCAAAAACGAAAATTAAGGGAGTTTTGATTAATTAAAATTATTTTATTTTTATTAAACTTGTTGAGTTTATTGATTTTGATTTTTATTCATAGTTGGGTTAACCCCGAAGTCTGAATACTAATCTCATATATATAATCGTTATTCGTAGTGAATTAACGAAGTCTAGATAACCTCGTAGATTTTAGGATATCTATTTGAATATCAACTAATTTTTATCGATTTCTACCCATTATACCGGTTAATTTTCAATGATTCTATTCCGCTGCGATTATTATCATCTTTACACGCTTCCGATCTGCATCAGTTGCAGAAATCCTCTGTGGCAACAACACAAGCTGCTATGCAGTCGTAAAGGAAAACAAAAGTTAGTATCATGGGAGAAGTTGAAGAAACACATGAGAACAAAGTTTTTACCACATAACTACATTGGGTTGATGTACCAGTAGCTACAAAACCTACGCAAGGGAGTACATTCTATAGACGATTACACCTAGGAGTTTTACCAACTACTTTCTCTTAACGACTTGTCAGAGTCAGATGAGCAAAAAGTCGCTCGTTATATAGGTGGTCTCCTTTAAGAATATCAGGATACACTCAACATGTTTGATTGCTGCTCTATTTTGGATGCACATCATAGAGCAAGGCATATAGAGAAACAAGTAGGGCATAGAAGCTTAAATTGGGGTATCAATGTGGCAACATCTCCATCAAGTAACCGTAGTACTTCAACACCTAGTACTGCTAGTAAATTTAATTCTTCGTCAATACCAAATAAAACCCTAGTTACCACTTTTGGAGGTAGGTGTAATAATTGCTGAGAATCTGCGCAAAAAACCAGTGACTGTCAAAAAGCAGAACAAGCGAACAAGGTATTTTTTTACTGAAAACGACCGTGAAGAAGATGATTGGGTAATTGATTATGAAGAGGATCATGAGGATGATTCTGAACCTGTCGATGAAGTAGTTGTTGGACATAAAGGAATGAGCTTTATAGTAAAAAGAAGTTGTCTCACTCCACGTAAAGATGAGGGCGACAACTGGTTGCGTAACAGTATATTCCAGTCGCCATGTACGATCGAAGGAAAAGTTTGTCGTCTAGTTATTGATCCTGGAAGTTACGAGAATATTGTTGATGAAGAGGCCGTGAAGCGATTCAAGCTAGAAACCAAGGCACATCCACATCTATACAAGCTTTCTTGGCTTAAGAAAGGGAATGAGGTAAAAGTAAACAAACGTTGCTTGATTTCTTTTTCAATTGGTAACAAATATAAAGATAAAATATGGCGTGGCGTTACTAGTATGGATGCTTGTCACTTGTTATTGGGTCGTCCATGGGAGTTTGACATGAAAAGTAGTCATGACGGGTATAAGAATACTTACAGTTTTTTATGGAACGACGTACATATAGTACTTGTACCTAGTAAATAGATTGCACCTACATTATCTACTAGAGAATCTACCAATCTCTTGTCGTTTAAGCAGTTTGAAGATGAGGTAGAAGATGCAGGTGAGTTGTATGTGTTGATTGGAAAAGAAGAACAACAGTATGAAAGTAATATCCCCATTGCATCCCAACCTTTAATTAAGGAATTTATGGATGTTTTTCCTAACGAGTTGTTAGACGAGCTACCACCTCTCCCGGATATACAACATCGTATTGATCTTGTTCTTGGATCAAGCTTGCCAAATAAAGCGCATTACAGAATGAGTCCTAAGGAGCATGAAGAACTTCATCGTCAAGTGGAAGATTTACGACAGAAAGGATTGATCCGACAGAGTCTAAGTCCTTGTGAAATACCAGCCTTGTTGATTCCAAAGAAAGATGGAACGTGGAGAATGTGTGTTGACAGTCGAGCCATCAACAAAATCACAGTCAAATACCGTTTTGCAATTCCCATATCGGATGACTTGTTTGATCAGTTGTGTGGAGAGAAGGTGTTTAACAAACTCGACTTGAAGAGTTGGTACCATCAAATCAGAATTCGTGAAGGTGATGAGTGGAAGACTGCTTTCAAAACTCAAGAAGGATTATATGAGTGGTTGGTTATGCCATTCGGGTTGACCAATGCGCCAAGTACATTCATGCTTATCATGAATCAAGTACTCAGACCCTTTATCGGTACTTTTGTGGTTGTTTATTTCGATGATATTCTTCTTTATAATGCTAACATGGACTTGCATGTTCAACATCTTCGAGAAGTGCTCTCAGTTCTACGCAGGGAGAAATTATTTGCGGTCATAAAAAAATGTTCATTCATGACAGATCGAGTTTTATCTCTCGGTTATGTCGTCACCAAGGATGGAATCAAGGTAGATGAGTCTAAGGTTGAAGTTGTGAGAAATTGAACTACACCTACTATATTACAAGAGGTAAGGAGTTTCCATGGTTTCGCTTCTTTTTATTGGTGCTTTATTCCCCACGTCAACACCATTATGGCACCCATTACTAAAAGCATGAAAGGAGGAAAGTTTTCATGGTTTGAGGAAGCTGACGAAGCCTTTGAATCTTTCAAGACAAAGCTGATAATTGCACCACTGTTGGTGTTACCTGATTTCAGCAAGCCGTTTGAACTACACTGTGATGCATCGAAGGTGGGAATTTGAGATGTTTTGAGTCAGGAAGGACGACCTATAGTGCATTTAAGTGAGCAGTTGAATGGTGCTAAGCTCAACTATAATACTTATGATGTGGTGTTTTATGCTATAGTTCAAGCTTTGAAGCATTGGCGTCACTATCTAATTCATAAGGAGTTCGTTATGTTTTCTGATCATGATTCTTTGAAGCATATCAACAGTCAAGAGAAATTTTCTTCTAGACATGGTAAGTGGGATGGTTATTTGCAAGAGTTCACTTTTGTACTAAAGTACAAAGCTGGGTCGCAGAATCAAGTTGTTGATGCCTTAAGCCGAAGGAGTATGATATTCAGCCCCATGCGAACCGAGGTAATAGATTTTGATTCATATTCTGACCATATTCTAACCGATCTGAACTTTACGGAGATTATGGATCATATCAGTTCAGGCAAACAAAGTGATTACCTTATGCATGAAAGGTTTCTCTTCAAAAGTAACAATTTGTGTGTTCCTGATTCTAGTCTCCGATTGAAGATTATTAAGGAGTTACATGACGAGGGGCACATGGGAAGGGATAAGACTTTCCAACTTGTTTCGAAGTCATATTATCGGCCAACTATGAAGCTTGAAGTTGCTAAATTCGTGGATAAATGTTGAATCTGTCAAGTTTCAAAAGGAAAAACAACTAATGCAGGGTTGTACATGCCATTGAAAGTTCAAAGTCAACCCTGGACATATTTGAGCATGGATTTCGTATTAGGTTTATCTCGAACTCAGAGGGGACATGATTCAATATTTGTAGTTGTTGACCGTTTTTCAAAAACATCTCATTTTATTGCTTGCAAGAAGACTACTAATGCACTGAAGGTAACTTAATTGTTCTTCCGTGAAGTGTATCGTCTACAGGGATTGCCATGTTCAATTGTTAGTGATCGAGACACAAGATTCCTTAGTTATTTTTGGAAAACCTTGTGGAAATTAGCTAATACAAGGCTTAACTTCAGTAGTGCGTATCATCTTCAAAGTGATGGCCAAACAAAAGTTGTGAATCATTCGTTGGGTGATATACTACGGCGTATGGTTGAGACAATCCGAAGAGTTGGGATCAGAAACTTTGCCAAGATGAATTTGCATTTAATCGTGTAGTAAACCGTAGTCTGGTTATGAGTCCGTTTGAGGTTGTTTATGGCTACAGTCCACGAGCACCAGTAGATTTGGCACCTGTTCATGATCTAAAGAGAATTGAAGTTCGTGCTGAAGAATGTATCCAACAGTTACAACAAGTTCACAAATTGGCCGAAGAACAGTTGCTTCAGCTAATGAGAGGTATAAGGAGGCGGCAGATAAGAAACGCAGAATTGTGGATTTTGCAGTAGGAGATTTCGTGTGGGCAATGTTGACAAATGATCGTTTTCCAGTTGGCGAGTATAACAAAATGAAGGCGCGTAAGATTGGTCCCTTAGAAATTGTCGCGAAGATTAATCCTAATGCCTACAAGTTAAAGCTTCTAAGTCACATTCGGACTTCTGAAGTTTTTAATGTCAAACACTTGGTGCCGTATAATAATGATAATTATGATGATGACCAAGAAAATTTGAGGGCGAATTTCTCTCAACCCAGGAGACTGATGCAGATCGAAAGCGTGGAAAGATGATAATAATCGCAACGGAATAGAATTATTGAAAAGTAACCGGTAGAATGGATAGAAATCGATAGAAATTAGTTAATCTTCAAAGAGATATCCTAAAATCTACGGGGTTATCTAGACTTTGTCAATTCACTACGAATAACGACCATAAATATGATATTAATATTCCGACTTCGGGGTAAACCCGACTATAAAATCAAAATCAAAATCAATAAACTCAACAAGTTTAATAAAAATAAAATACTTTTAATTAATCAAAACTCCCCCTAATTTTTCGTTATTGGAGCTCCTTATATAGATAACTACTACTAAACAAACCCTAAACTTATCAAAAACATATAAACTTGTTTCCTAAGGTATCTACTACCTTTAGGAAACTTTTCTAACTTATTAAAACTCTTAAAATAAACTTCTAGACTCTTCTAAAATTACCCTAAATAATAAATCCGAAAATCAATTATTTTCTACTAAAAATAACATTAATTAAATATAAATAATAATAATAATAAAATAATAGATTTATTTTCCATAAATCTCCCTCCATCACATACCCACCATAAGTTTGTTGGTATGTATGAGAATAACCATAAGGTTCCGTAGGGCATTGTCCATTAAGTTAATAAAACTAACAAAAGAAGGTTTATTCTTACTCCAACGGAGTATTCTAGCGTGCTCCATTTTAGCACTTGGGTAAGAAGGCTTGGTTTTTGGCGCATATTCAGGAAAATATTCTCACAGCCAAGCTTGCATAAACAGAACAGGGATAGAAGACTCTACCTTGGCATGACCGTTGGAAATCCTCATGTCACGAATGAAAGAATCCAAATGAGAGTATAAAGAGCCAAGAAACAAATTACCAAGAGGAAAAGTCTTTCCACCAGCAAAAGCAATAGCAACCGAAACAAGTGAAGGATTAAATTGGCCTCCGGGAGAATCTTCGAACACAACTCTAGAAATCCAAAGTACAAGGAATGCAGCAATACATAAAGGATCGTCAATAGGAAGGCCGTCAATGCTCGAACTTCCGTTTCACCAGTGGTCAATCCAAGCCGAATAATTTTTGTTATCACAACGATCGGACTTGTGCAACTCTTTTATTTTTGTAATAAGGATAGTGTTATGTTTCATCTCTTGTTCCGACCATTCAACTGGAATGCTACCAACAATGGACAGTTGCAGCAAGACCGCCACATCCTCAATAGTAATTGTTAATTCACCCCAAGCAAATGTTGTTGAATGGGTTGGACCACACCAACGAGAAGCAAATGCAAGCAGACCCTTCATGTCTTTAATAATTCTCAGAGTCTCGGATACTTGCACAACATGGAATACCCTAGCATGTTCCAAAACAAGCTTCACTCGAGGATTCTTATGCATAACTTTAGCCCATCTAGTCCATCCAGACAGAGGAAGTTGGAATGTCTTAGAATAAATAAATGAAGGCATGTATTCACTTCTCTGCGGACAACATCTGACAAGAGACCGTGGATAAATACTCTAAGGATGAGGAACACTATTGATTCTTGGAATAAAATTTCCAACATAACCAGGGTCAGCAGCCTCTTCACCAACACCATCAAAAATCTTATCATAGATGCTCAGCATATTGTCTAGAAGAATAACATCAGAATTTTCGCTCCGTCACGACTAAAAGCAGTGGTAAAGTTCTCTTCCTGATTGATAGATATCTACAATTGGTTTGAATAATATTCACGTCAACAACAGGGCAATCATGCACAAGGTTTGGTTCTATTTTATGTATATACATGCTTATATGTATATATAAATTAAAACTAGCATCAAGGAAAATTACCACGAATCTGAACATACCTGGTTAAAAGCTTAACAACGCCGCAGTGAAGCCAATGAAGGATTATCACAATCAGAGACAATAATTATGAAACTGAAGTTCACCTGCAAGAAGCCGTCAAGAGAAGATCAATACCAAGTCAATAGCATGTTTATGCAATTAAGCAAGCAAAGGTAACTGAGCTAGTGAGTAGTGCTCATATCAAAAAAAAAAAAGGAAAGAAATGTGTGAGCAGTAACTCATGTAAAAAAAATAACGTGAAACACTCACGTAAATCAAAAAAAAAGAGAAGCTTACCTGGTTGGTGCCGGAAACCGGCCAGAGACTGACCGACGGCGAACAATTGGTGGTGGCACCGACATGAAGACTGTAGCTGCTGCTCCAAAAAAAAAAAAAAGGGGGATCTCTGATCGGTGGTGATAGGGATAGAATTAAGAAAAAGGGTTTACTCTCTTTTATAGTAATTGGTTTCCAAATCCAGGTCAAACAAGGGTTTCCTCTTTGAAGCCATGGATTCATGCTGCACACGGGTCAATTTTGTCTCTCCATCATACAAATCAACCACGCCTCGCTAGCTTAAACTCTCCGGATGATGCTCTATCACTTGCAAGCATCACTACATCAACCATTGTTCCATCAACAATTGTTCGGCATCGATGGAGCGTCACCAAATCAAAATTCCTGGTAATGTCTGAAACCTGAGGTTGTTAATTTATTGTGCTTATGTCAGTAAAGAAAAATCACCATCTAGTGCTTACCACGAAACATTACTGTTCCGCGTTAAGCAGGGGACTTAATGTTGATGGTGGATTTTTGACGAAGGAGAAAATTGTAATATTTCTTTTTTCCTAACTGCAGAAGCATAAAATAAATATGTATAAATTCCTGACCCGACATCAAAATTGTAAATACATACTACTATCTTACATTCTGCAAGAGAATTGAGAATTCATATTCAGCTCATGAATAAAATTAGCTCTGTAGCTCTTTTGCGTATATATGCGCCATGGAAATTTTAGGGATTTACCCTTCTAAACCTTCATTATTTCATGTATACTTATGCAAATTATCTGTATTGATCAGAACACACTAATTATACAAAATTATGAATATTCAGAATAGAGGTTATGTCATATCTGAATAAAAACGCTAATTAGATGCATACCATCTTATTCATAAATGCTAACATTAAATCTCATAAAATTAAACTTTAAACATGCCATAAATACGACATTAATAAATATTAAAGTTAGTGGTGCGTAAGCACTAATCATGACACTAGCAAGTGCTAGCCTTGGCAAAGCCATAACCATACTCCCAACACAAATGGGTAGCACACACATATGCAAAAAGACCAAGAAAAGGCTAAAAGCCAAAAGCTAATAGAGCACAGACCAAACAAGCACTAGTAGTGTTAGTGGTAGCACAAGCAATATCTAACATTAGCGCTACCGTTGGCGCTTCAACTTAGCACTACTGGTAGCGATGTTGATGCTAGCACCGCGGTAGCATGAGCACTAACGCTGGCTAGGGTGCAAGCCTTCCCCTCATTTTCCCGTGCTAGGGTGCAAGTCTTCCCCTTTTTTCCTTTGTGCTAGGGTAAAAGCCTTCCTCTCCCCTTCCTTTGTGCTAGGGTGCAAGACTCCCCCTTTACTATTAACGCCAATACTAGCCATTACTATACCGTGTTGGGTCAGACTCATCGATACCATTATCTTACAACAAACTTACATGTTTTGAGTCCATGGCTCCACTAACTCTCACGAGAAATAAAAACAATTACATGGGGGGATAAAACATGGGGTTTTGGCATGGCGGTTACAGTAACATGGGCGTGGAAACATCCCATGATAAGGAAGTTACAAAGTAATGGTAAGGCTGAAGCAGTTAATGGAGTAATGGATTAATGGTTTCCCGAAGATTCCAAGGCGGTTGAACCATTACCCCACGACTTCCTACTTCTCCATCTCTTCACTACCTCCACTACTTTACAAGGAAGCGTGTGTTCCCAAACTATTATAAATAGGCTCCTTAGCCCATTCAGAAAACAGAAGAAGCTTACCCTTCTCATAAGCTCTGTTATTCTCCATCTCTACATACAATTCAACATACAATTCCTTCAACTTTCTTTGCTTCTCTCCCCTAAGATCAACACATTTTCTCTCATTGTGACTGAAGCTGGGAAGAACGGATGCTATCGTGGTTTAGGCTTGCTTTGTACGATTTTGATTTTCGAATCTAAAGAAAGTACTTCTACAGTATATTGTTTTTCCTAGAACCAATTTTTAGGTACAAACAAGGCCATACTTCTTCCTCATCCCTATTTTTACCGAGTTGAGCAATTTGTTCGTAAAATTTTTCTGAATTCCTTTGAATTTCTCGATGTGACTCTTCCCAATCATATTGTTGATGTTGTTGTTGCAAATCATCTAATTTTCTACCGTGCTCATCTTGGTTTGAATAAATTATTCCATTATCCTTTAAAGTTCGTCTAACTTGGCACAAGTAGAATCTGTAGCACTAGAGAAATTATTAGAAACATAACTATCCTCTCATCCTCGTGATTTTTCAGTTACATACCCACCATAAGGTTGTTGGTATGTATGAGAATAACCATAAGGTTCCGTAGGGTATTGGTCGTAACCAAAAGATTGGTTTTGATTATACCCATGGTATGGTTGGTAGTTGTCATAACATTGAGATTGAAAACCATATTGATTACCACTATTATATGATTGATCTTGTGCACCCTACATGTTATTTCCGAATGGAAACATGATGACTCACAAGAATAAAAGATAAAATCTAAACAAAAATCTAAAACCTAAAACAAAAATAACTAAAAGTGATACTTACAACATGTTTTCATAATTTACCTTCCGCTTTTGACGAGCGGATAACACCTTCAACTAGTTGTTAACACCACAAAAACCTAAAAAACTGAAAATACTAAAGAAAAACGTGAAAAATATTCTAAACTACTAAAACAAGGTAAAATAAATAACAAATCAATTAGCGACTGCTCCCCGGAAGCGGCGCCAAAATTTGGTGCGTGTCGTAAGTGCAACAAATTACTCAATATATTTCTCACTAATTAACTAGTAATATAGCGATAGTAAGGATAGTTCCCACAGAGAGCTGTGTAATTGAGATGTTATTTGGATTAGCAAAACTAAAATAAAAGTAAATAACTAAGGGGATTGGTTGATTAATTAACTAAGAATAATAAAAAGATAATAAGAAGAAAAGATGACTAAGGAATCATTCGCCGTTACCAAACGTTGACAGTATACTTATCTATCTTTTGTTAGAATCATTCATCACCAACCGTAGAATAGCAGCTAGATCAATGCTATTCCCAGAATACATTTTATCACTGGATACAGAAGTTCTCGACTACCAGATTCTATTCAACTGAGCCACCAAGTAGTAGATCACCCAAGGTGTAACCCAATCGAATGCTTTAAGCTTTGTGAATTTAGGTTGATCCCAGTAGTTGAACTCTTAGATCAAGGTCCACTTGCTGGTGTTGTCTTCACTCGCAATTGCTCCACATAATCTCTCTGCAAGATCTCATAATTTTATACTTGTGTACGACATGATGGACGATTACTTATCTCATAGCTCAATACTAGCTTTAAACTGATCAATAGATTAATCCAATTGTACACTTGAACAATCTAGAATCGATCATAAACCCTAGATATAGTGAAAACAAACAATAATAAAAAACTCCGAATAAATTAATACAACTAATAAAATATTATGTCCTGAACATTAAAATCATCCTTAACCGAATACAAATTAGCTACACATAATAATAGAGTTTCTGAAAAATAAATGTAAAGAAAACGATTAAAACTAGAACTCAAACCAAACTAAGCAAACTAGGCCCAGCTTTCTCCTCCTCTTGGGCTATTTCTGTAGCGTGAGAAGAAACTGGCTATGAAGGTGGTAAACGTGAACTGTTGGTGAAAGGCAAGTCAGGCGTGAGAGGTATATGGTTTTAGTGCTCCCTTTATAGACTTTAATCCCTGTATTCTAATCGGATTAGGACCTAATTTCCTATTTGTATAAAAACTCTATTCACCGCTTAGTCTCTACCATCTAACTGAATTCAACGGCAGCAATATTCTGACTCTTCCTGACTTGTCGTTCACAAAACCAACCCCAAACAATATACAACTCACACCATATTCCTTGTTCTTCTTAACTTCAAATCCTATCCTAGCCATACACATACTCTCGATCAATCACTCCCTTCATTCTCGCTGTTTAAACCTGTTTGTGCCAAAATTCTCATAGGCAAAAAACAACCAAAAATGATAATAAAAAATCCATGAAAATGAAATTAACTCAAAGGATTTTAACGTGGTTCGGCCATTTTTAGCCTACGTCCACGGATAATGAAGTTGGAATTTTCATTAATCTTTCTGTTACAGTTGAAAATGAAGTAGAGGAAACCTCTCTCGGGCCTTCCTCCACCCAAAAGTCCCCCCCTTATTTGTTTCTAAACTTGTATCTATAGATATAAAAAAATGATAATTATTTAAAAGCCCTTCGCCACATGTTATTATAGTTCGCCACGTGTTGATGAAGATTTTTCTATGCTCGCCACGTGTTTTTATCATCTTTATCTTCAATATGATCTTTATCCAAAAGTTGGTGCGGAATTGACTTGGTCTATCGAGATTGACTTGATGCATCGAGATTGATGACGTCACTTAGGAAAATGATGACGTCGGATCGTGCCAAGATGGACATCGGACTTGATGACGTCGGATCGAACCATGACGTCGCCCCAAGAAATGATGACGTCGGATCGAACCATGACGTCGCCCCAAGAAATGATGACATAGGATCGAACCATGAAGTCGCCCCAAGAAATGATGACATAGGGATCGAATCATGACGTCGCCCCAAGAAATGATGACATAGGATCGAACCATGACGT
>JAJJMC010003991.1:8052472-8079717 GCA_023531435.1 Papaver californicum
TGATGACATAGGGATCGAACCATGACGTTGCCCCAAGAAATGATGACATAGGATCGAACCATGACGTCGCCCCAAGAAATGTGACATAGGATCGAACCATGACGTCGCCCCAAGAAATGATGACATAGGGATCGAACCATGACGTCGCCCAATAAATGATGACATAGGGATCGAACCATGACGTCGCCCCAAGATATGATGACATAGGGATCGAACCATGACGTCGCCCCAAGAAATGATGACATCACTTCGTGGGAGATTCATTTTTTCCCTAACAACTTGCCCCCTTTTATTGAGAGTTGTTTGAAGAAAAACTCTTAAGAAAATTACTTTACTTATGCATTTCCATGTTATTATGCATTCTTTCCCCTGCAAAACAATTTTTTTTTATATATATATATACACGGAGTTTAGGTAAGACCATCTCGATCCAGTCTTCCCGATGCTTGATCGTGTCCTTTATAATTTCGTCTGTTGTTAGCTTCATCTTTTTGTACTTTGTCTAGCTTTCAAGAATTTTCTTTCGTAACTTCTTTCTTCTTTATTTTGATATGTTTTTAATGTTGTTCCCTGCACAAGAAAATTTGATTAAGTAATCTTTTTGGTTATCATATGATTTTCCAAGTACCATGAATTGAAGTGCATTTTACCTCAAATCATGTTGTTCGAGATCCCACACATACGAAACAAACCCGAGCCAGGGGTAAGATACAGGGTTGGTCCCGAACTGTACTTTGAAAATTGATAAACCAATAATTAGGAACCCCTTCTTTATAAGAATTTCGTTGTTAGTGAAATTCTTTAAGGATGTTTACCTTTTTCCAGGAGGTATATGATATTCCGGGATTAATGGAATTCTGATTATATTAATAATCATAGTATTTTCCAAGATACGATGTTCCTGGAATAATTATGATTGTATCGCCAATCGTAGCGTTTTTTCCAGAATATGATGTTCCTGGAACATTTAATATTTCATATATATTTTTTCCTTCTTAATAAATTATTAAGTAAAAATTTATATACCTGTATTTTCCATTTTAGCTAAACTGCTACTCATGGATAACAAAGCTTTAAATATTGTATTTCCCGTTTGATATCTTGTTAGTAGTTGAACTTCCAGGTCCAAGACCTTGTCCATTTGGGAGTAGTTTAATATCGACCACCCCTTTGTTGCTTGTCCTAGTTTGCCAAGCAATTCGACCATTACCATCATTAAAACAAGATTTCCGCTGCGACTAAAGAGAAGCTTAGCTTTTTTACCAACAGGGTAATTAAGGTTAGCTTCCCAAACCCATCGAGTCGTCGGTTTAAGATCAACAGGGTGATTAAGGTTAGCAAGAATGTAATTATGAACACCAAATTCAGGTTTGTGGAAACCATTACCAATGCTACGCTGCCTTCTTCTATATCATCTATAACCGGATTACATGTATTAGATGTTTCTCTCAATCGTTTTGTGGGCAGTATACCATCGAGTTTTGGGAAGCTTGGTTCATTGAACAAGCTCATTCTTGGTAAGAATTCATTTTTCGGACCGGTACTTGAACCGCTCGGTCAGTGTTCAAACTTGCAACTGCTTAATTTGAGCTGCAACAGTTTGTCTGGTGGAATACCGGATGAATTAGGCCAGATTGAAGCTCTTAGTATTGCACTTAATTTGAGTGGAAATGCGCTTTCGGGACCGATCCCAAATGAAATATCTGATCTCAATAAGCTTGCAGTACTTGATCTCTCACACAATAACCTTACAGGAGACTTAAAACCGCTCTCGCCACTTGGAAAATCTTGTCTCGTTGAATATTTCCTTCAATAATTTCACTGGTTATCTCCCAGATAGCAAGCTGTTCCATCAGTTATCCAAAACAAAACTAGGTGGAAATCAGGTTCTTTGTTCTTGGGGGCAAAAGTCATGTTTCATAAGCAGTGTTGCTGGGGTGGATTCAGCGAGAAAAGCTGTTATTCGGTTTCGAAGAGTTGGGAACACTCTTGAGCACTTTGAACAGGATGCAGTATGCCGAGCATGGTAATGTCCTTCAAAGTCTTCCAAAGAAGTTAGTTGTGTACTACACCCAACAATTGGACAGTATAGAGCCCATTTTGTTGATGTATTTCCTGTTCTCTGTCTACCATCCATCAAGCATTTCTTCAAGCTTTTTTCGAACAACAATCACCATCTAGTATCTTTCTGGGGTGGATTACCTTTGATGCTGCAAATGTTGGCCACCAGGATAAGCCATGAAACCATTGAGAGAACAGGAAAAATAATTCAAGAACACCCATAAGCCTGCTGCAAAAATACCATTGTCTCTGTGATAGAAACTTTAGGCATTTCGCAGTCAGCAATGTTATTGCTTACACATAACCTTCATGTTAACACAATTCTCTTCTTTCTCCAATTTCAATGAATGCACTGTTAAGTAGTGATCCAACAGAAAGAGTAAGTCTTGAAGGAATCCTGCAACTCTTACACCGAATACATAAGATCCGAGAGGTATTGCTATCATCCCACAATTGTACAATGTCGAGTAACATTTGAATCCAAGAGTTCAGATAAGATTGCAGTGGCCATAACTCATTTTGTAGTCAATGTCTCAAGCTAGCAGCAGCATCACAGATGGAAACAAAAGCAAATGATTTACTTGTCATGTCCTGGCATGTATTTCCCTCTCCTGGAAATTGCTTCTCTTCTTGCATAGCTCTTTCAAAGTTCTGAAAATATGAATTATTAAGTATGACAAAAAACAATAGCCAGTGCTAGATACTTCTCGTCGTCGGTAATTTCGCTGGGGTCTTTATCCTTGAGAGTTTGTAACTTTCTTCCTTGAACACCATCAGGCTTGAGTAAATATCCATCCGAAATTCCATTGACCCATTACTCTAAATTTCTCAAACAATCTATAGCAAACTTGTAGCATTAGGTTGGTAACGGCATGGACTTGAAATTCTGGTGAATTACTCATTTGGGCACTTCTTCGAGCACCTGATGTGCAATTCTGTGGATGATTCCGACATGAAGTCGGCTGTAATTTCAATCATATGTGAACTCTTTCCCTGCAATGAATCTATGTATAATGGAAACCCATACTTATAAACCATTCAAACATCAAAACACATAATCATTCATAGCAATCCAATCACCAAGTCACAGCAATCAAACCCACAGAACCATTGAAACCAGGTTTTCTTTTTTGCAATTCTCTCTGGTTTGAATTCATTCGGGTCGATACCATAGCTAGATACATTCCAAAGTTCGTCTATTTCAATTAAATCAGCTGTCTTTGTTGCTGTTGATGATTCTGCTGCATCATCTTCACTGATATCAACAACTTTTGTGTGTTCTGCTAACTGATGAGAGTTATGTAATGGTTGTCCTTTGGATGCTCCATTAATTCATTCCTTCCCTGCAAACTCGAATTGAAAGACAACCCAACCTTGTTAACTCATCAATTTGTACATATAGGGAGATCATTAGAAATATTTCATCAAAAAATCACTTTTTCTTATTTTGAAAGACAAACCAATTATAGTCCAGAGAAACAAAAATCTGATTTTGAGAAGATCAAAAATAACTCAGCTAAAAATCTGATTTTGAGAAAATCATAAACAACTCAACTAATAAATAGCAATTTCAGATTCAATTAAAGGATAAATTGATTGACTAAAGAGAAAAAGAAAATTTTGTGAGGAATCCCCAAAATTTTAGTACAAAATTCTCAAAAGAGATAAACCATCAAAAAATTTGATCGAATAGAGGTATGGATCAAATTATTAGATAATGAAATCAAGATGAAATCAATGTTTTTGGTTAAACTTTAAACTGTTGCTGCTGTTGAAATTGAATCTGATGGTAAGCAATTCTTTTTCTGAAATCAAGATGGTAATGTTGAGTTTGATCTCATGATTTCAAATCATTAGTGAGTTTCGGTGATTTCTAGTCTTCCTCCTCTGTACATCATCATGCTTGGTAATGATATCCTTTTCTCAATTGTTCATGTTTCCAGTGAGATAGGTTGGATAAATCCATTACTCGTCCCTGTTTCTAGCGCCAAATTGTTTGTGCCAAAATTCTCATAGGCAAAAAATAACCAAAAATGATAATCAAAAATCCATGAAAATGAAATTAACACAAAGGATTTTAACGTGGTTCGGCCATTTTTAGCCTACGTCCACGGATAATGAAGTTAGAATTTTCATTAATCTTTCTGTTACAGTTGAAAATGAAGTAGAGGAAACCTCTCTCGGGCCTTCCTCCACCCAAAAGTCCCCCCATTTTTTGTTTCTAAACTTGTATTTATAGATATAAAAATATGATAATTATTTAAAAGCCCTTCGCCACATGTCATCATAGTTCGCCACGTGTTGATGAAGATTTTTCTATGCTCGCCACGTGTTTTTATCATCTTTATCTTCAATATGATCTTTATCCAAAGTTGGTGCGGAATTGACTTGGTCTATCGAGATTGACTTGATGCATCGAGATTGATGACGTCACTTAGGAAAATGATGACGTCGGATCGTGCCAAGATGGACATCGGACTTGATGACGTCAGATCGAACCATGACGTCGCCCCAAGAAATGATAACGTCGGATCGAACCATGACGTCGCCCCAAGAAATGATGACATAGGATCGAACCATGACGTCGCCCCAAGAAATGATGACATAGGGATCGACCCATGACGTCGTCCCAAGAAATGATGACATAGGATCGAACCATGACGTTGCCCCAAGAAATGATGACATAGGGATCGAACCATGACGTTGCCCCAAGAAATGATGACGTCGGATCGAACCATGACGTCGCCCCAAGAAATGATGACATAGGATCGAACCATGACGTCGCTCCAAGAAATGATGACATAGGATCGAACCATGACGTCGCCCCAATAAATGATGACATAGGGATCGAACCATGACGTCGCCCCAATAAATGATGACATAGGGATCGAACCATGACGTCGCCCCAAGATATGATGACATAGGCATCAAACCATGACGTCGCCCCAAAAAATGATGACATCACTTCGTGGGAGATTCATTTTTTCCCTAACAAAACCCATCCCTTTGTATTCTCACTATTCTCTCTACCAATTCTCGAATTCTTCCCTGTTAACCATCACTACTTGTGTTCCCTGTTTGGTCGAGTTCTTCATCACATCTCAGCAACCGAGTTCAAAACATCACCACTGCCATTAATCACTCACCTTCCTTTGTCTACACTTCTTCTGTCGAGCTACAGCCTCAAACCATCTACTTTCTTCTTTCCCGTTGCTGGCAACATCTCGAGCCCATTAAAACCATCAATTTCCTTTACGGCCCTCAATTACCATCAACCACCTCGCGAGCTCAACTTCATCTTCCATTACTCCTTTCGAGCCATCGCTGCTTTGTTCCACCGAAATACCGTCAATGGAAGCAACTCGATCATCCACAACCACATTCAATCTCTGCCAGCACCATCGACTTCCCTTTTCATCTTCACTGTTGCTACTCAAACCTTACTATCATCAGCAACAACTTTCTCGATCACCAAGCCAACAAACAGCTTGACCACCATTCAACATTAAACTCTTTTAGTTTCACTGCCACAGCACCATCGAGCCAAACAAACCCATGATCATCTCTATCACCATCTGATGCTGCTTAAACCCCTTCTCGATACTGCCATTAGCCTATCAGCGTTCATCATTGATCATCAACCCACCATAACAGCATCTTAAAGAAGCCGGAATAACCTAACCTAATTTGCTGTTCGAACTGTGTTGAAGAAGACGGTGGCCCTCATCAAATGGGTTGGTGCTATTAACAACATTTGAATATCAGACAACCCTTAGTGATAGTTCAGGTGCCTTAAACATTTTCTCTTTTAAAATCCGTTACTCGTCAGTTCCGTGAAACCGACAAGTATATTTCCTCTTGTCGCTCATAACTTCTTCATACGAAGTCAGAATGACTTCATTCTTTCGCAGTTGGCTTCGTTTCTTCATCTTCTATAAGATAATGAAAAAAAATCCTGGATTATAGCAAGTTCCACCTGGTATTTGGCCATTCTGTACTTGTAGCACTTCTTTTCTTGCACAACTAAATGTCGATTCACTCCCGTTGGATGATTTCACCTACTAAAAGATAACTAAACAAAAACAAATATAATATACAATAATTTACAAGAAACCTAGCAAATACTAACATGAAATTGATATTCTAAATATGTAAAATACGTATTTATCACTTCCAATCGATGTGCTCTTGAGAAGATTTTCTCTGGTTTTGGTGAGAAGTACTTTGGTTAACTTTCAAATTATCTTTACCTTCATTTTTCTTGTATTGAACTTTTTTTTTCTTTTAGACGAAGATTTGACTTGGTTAACATCTAAGTTGCTTTTTATCATTCTTTATTTTCTTATAACCATCACATATCTTACTAACAACATCTTCAAAAATAACTACAGAAAAATCAAGTTGTGTTATCAAAATAACTTGGGCAATTTGTGTCATTTGAAAGAAAGAAAAATTGTAGAAAATAGAAAATTTTAATAAAAGAATTTTGGTGAAAAATTTGGTTTGAAAATGGTTATTTTGTAGACGACATAGTTTCCGCCGAACGACAAAATCTTTGCCGCCAGCAATAGAATCTATTTAGTCAGCGATAGAGACTTTATCGAACGACGAAATCTTTATCACCGACATAGACTCGATGAAATGGTTCAACAGAGACTCTATCGTGTTGTTCAAACCTCCAGACTTAATCATTTACCTAGTTAATTTATTCATTTGAGAGGTCTATAATAGTTTAAAATGGACAAACGAAGCCCTTTGGGAGGTGCACAGGACAGGACTAGGCTTGAAGGGGTCGTTTTGGAGTTTTCTCTTCACAATTGGTCTTGTGAAGAACTTTGGGGTAAGAATGGTAAAGAAAAACTGGAGCAAACATAAACCATAGAGTCGCAGACAGACTGAGTTACAGTACATGTAAGTAATATAAACCTAGATTTTTGCAGTTTCGGGAAAAATCTTTTCTGGAAATAAAATCCCAGTAAAATTTCTCTCGGAACTAGTTATTGAGTAGTAGACTTATTTTGTCCGCGTTTTTTGATCTTCGAAAAGACATAATCTTGAGGTTAGTTCTCTAGCTCCCATCTCCGCATATCTGTGGATTTCAAGTTTTTAGGGTTTATGTATTATTTCATTTGTTGATCTTAATTTCTAGCTGTTTCATCTCAATTCCTTGATAACTGATTTTCTTTATGGGATAGTTAACAGCGGGTGCAAAGTTTGAAAGATTTTAGGTTTGGGTTTTGAGTCTAGGGTTTTGGGAGGTTATCGTTTTATGACCAATGTACTTCACAAATATGATAAAAATCTTTTAACATCATGGGTTTAATTAAAATCTCTTATTAATTGTTTCAAGAGTAGGGTAGTGTAGATCAGTAATTTGATTTATAAAAATTGAGTCAAGCGTTTTAAGAATCAGAATAGACAGCGTTTCTGATAACAAATCAGACATTTCAGTCATTGGTTTTGTAGCAGAATTGTAGTGTGATATAGTGCAGTTGAGTATGGATTTTGTAATTGTTTTGCTTATTTTTAATACACTTTTGATACTAAGATCTTGTGAAAATTAAAGAAAAACAAATAGAATTTCTGTACATCGCAGAGAACTGAGTTCTTACTTAGGACTATTATTAAAGATGATAGAGATAAAGTATTGAAAAAATGAGTTATTCAGTGAGAACATGAAAACACTCCTTCAGCTTGTTATTTGGTCATCTGACTATTATTTTTTTACTTTTTTTTTGCTGTGTAATTGTTTGTTAAAGTCTGAAGGTGAAACTACTCTCGATAGAAGAACAATGTCAAAGAAAAAGAACCCTCATGTGTTTCTAGATATATCCATTGATGGAGCTCCCAAAGAAAAAGTTGTTATAGAGGTAAGTAATTTACAAGTCAGTAATCGGTTTCATCTCTTTGTCATGTCTCTTAAATCTTAATCTTGATTTATTTCTGTTTTGTACGTCAAAGGAAAACATGAAATTTTCAATTTTGATAGCTACATCCTCACTTATTTTGCACTGTGCAGCTTTTCTCAGATGTTGTTCCTAAGACTGCTGAGAATTTTCGAGCACTCTGCACAGGTATGGTATGATGCTGTTTATCCTTTTCGTCAATAAAGTTTTTTTTGCTGTTTACGTTTACAATCCGAGGATCCATAACTATATGGTTGTACTCATTTGATTTCTCTGTTGATTGTTAAGTAGTAGAGTAGGTGAACAGGTACGGTGTGGTTTTATTACTAAGTCACATGAGGTTTTATATGTTTTTGAGTGTTTTTATGAGGCTGTAATTTCTTAGGCTATCGCATTTTCTGTTGCAAAATTTTCTGAAAAAGAGTAATTGGGAAGTAAAAAAAAAGGAATTTGTGATATAAAACTTGCTCTTGAAATAGTGAGCAATCGAGGTTTTTTGTAGCGATTTGCTTTAAAAATTGCTCGCATGTTTAGTTATATATGATATTTCGTTTTCTGTTTTGGTGGAAGCCTGACAATTCTATGATTTGGAACATTGCAGGTGAGAAGGGCATTGGAGCATCTACTGGAAAACCACTACACTTCAAAGGATCTATTTTTCACCGGATAATTAAAGGGTTCATGGCTCAGGTAGAGTTCTTTATTCATTATATACGTCCATAAGTCCATTTACACTATGTAAATGCCGAATTTTCATGTTGTCATGTGTTCGATTTACATGCTGAATCATGCTGAATCACATTAACCTAGGCTCTGATATATTCCAAAAAGGAATACTCTAGATCATATTCAATATGTGCTCTTCTCGCCTTGTAGATAGTGTTATTAAGGTTGGATGATCCTCGTAAGATATCAATCACAATCCCCATTTTGATCATCTCTTTGCCTCAAACTATGACCTTACTTTTGGGATATTGTCCAAGTATCCTATGTCGTTACAGCAACAACTGGTATCTTCTGGCTGGAAGCATAGTGGTGGATTAGCTCTGTTTAAGTTTGTTGGCTGTTGCACTTTTAATGGCTGTTTATATGTGTATCATATGACAGTCTTCCCCTCTTAGGAATCAGTATTAGATTTTGATAGGTTGTCATATTTTTCACTTTGTTTCTATACATTTTATCGGTGTTTTCTTTACTAGAAACTTACTTAGATGCCTAATTTTTTTCTGGCAGGGTGGTGATTTCTCAAGGTGTGATGGTATACATTTTCCTCACCATCTCTCTTTCTTCTAATGGATGCAGCATTGCAGCTTTTAAAAGCAAGTCCTTCTTATGCTTTGCAGGCACTGGTGGAGAGAGTATATATGGGGGGAAGTTTGCAGGTATGCTTTCTGTTTTGGATCAGTTCCTTGATTAACTAAATTTGATTATACGAACATGACAATATTGCAGACTCAACAATAATAGCTTTGACATTTGTTTATTTAGCTGTTCTCTTACAGATGAAAATTTTAAGCGGGTTCATGATCAGCCGGGTCTCCTCTCAATGGCAAATGCTGGTCGAAACACAAATGGATCCCAATTTTTTATCATCTTCAAGGCTACACACCATCTTGATGGGTACTTTTGTTTCCCCATTGAGGGTGGACTTTCCCCCCAATATCATCCTAGTTTCTGTACTTTATATATAATTTTTATTTACATTTTTAAGTGAGTACAATATTTCTGTCACAGGAAGCATGTTGTTTTTGGAAAAGTTAAACAAGGAATGGAGATAATAAGGAAAATGGAACAAGTTGAAGTAGTCCCAGATTCGGCGAAACCTGTTGGTTCTGTGAAAATTGTTGATTGTGGTGAAGTTCCTGAGAACAAAACTGATGATGTAGTGGCAAAGAAAGGTATAACAGGGAAATGGGACACTGTTTGTTTAGTTTGTATCAGTACTCTTCAGAAACCATTTACTAACCCCTTTTTGGTATTTGAATCAATTGATTTATTACAGTAAAAAAAGTGAAGAAATCAGGGAGACCTCTTTCTTCAGACGATAGTTCTGATGGCAACAGGAAGGGAAGGCACAAGAAATCTCTCAAAGACAAGAGAAAGAAGAGAAAAAGGAGATACTCCTCGTCTGATTCATCTAGCTCGGGTGAAACTGATAGTTATTCAGATTCTGAATCTGAATCGTATTCCTCCAGGAATTCTGATTCAGACTCTTCCGCGTCAGATTCAGGTTCTAGTGATGGAAGACGTAGGAGGAGGAAGAAAACCTCAACAAAAGATAAGCACAAACATGGGAAGAAGAGGAAGGATAAACTAAGGGACAAGAGGCGGAAGCGGAACAATAAAAGCTCTAAGCGCAAGTCCAAATGGTCTGTTGTTTGGTGATATCCACTGTGCCACACTACTTTCTGTTCTTTGTTTATTCAACCACTTACTGTTTCTTTCAATATTATTATTTTAGGAGTTCTGGAATTGACAGTGATTCAGAAAGTGACAGCAGTGGCTCTGACAATGAAGCTGAACGTAGGGTTTCTGCTCGTAAAACCGGTAAACACTCATTACCTGCTGAAAGTAAGCCTCACTATATTGATTATTTTTTTTTTTTTCTGTTTTCTTTATGTCAAACTTCAACTATGTTGTAGTCGGATAATAATTTCTACCTTTCCTTTATTATGGATGAGTTTATTTTAACTTGATTGTAGTGATATTAGTAGTATTTCTGAAACATGGTGAATTATGCTGTAGTTGTTAGTAAGCAGCCTCTTCCACCTGTCGGGGTAAAAGCAGATAAACATAGGGGACAGAAAGATGATCTGAAACTCACAAAGGATTTATCCGATGAAGAGGGCAAAATGTCTCTTTATAAAAAACCAGATACCATCAATCGCTCTAGCAAATCCAGGTATGTGTTTGTTCAGTTTGTGTTTTGATACGACGATTAGTCATACCATACTCTTTAAGTTTTTCTGTATTCTTTGTTCGCTGATGAGTTGAAAGTATTATTATGAGCAGGAGCAGGAGCCCAAACAGCAGCAGAAGTATGAGTCCTAAAACAAGTCCCAGAAAAATTCCTAGGCTGCGAAGTATTAGTCCAGTTCGACAATCGGGTATGCGGGACCACCGGACTAATTCAAGAAGTCCTGCCCGTAAAGCCCCTGAACCTTCTTTATCTCCTGATGGGAATCCTAAACGTATTGGAAAAGGGCGTGGATTCACTAACCTTTACTCTTATGCGCGCAAGTACCGGACACCATCTCCAGATCGTTCCCCTCCGAGGTCCTTCCATTACAGGGGAAGAAATGCTCAGGATATGAACCGTGACAGGTGAGCTTGAATCATGTTACTCAAATTTAGAATCGTATCATTCAACCTTAAAATCAGTATTTTACTCAATTATAGATTCGGAAGCTACAAAAACTATCCCGAGCGCTCTTTGCCGAGCCGTTACCGGAGCCCTCCACGGCGCAGGAGTCCTACCAGGTTTCTCTCTCTCCCTCTCTCTCTCACACACACACACACACTCTCTCTCTCTCTCTCACACACACACACACTCTCTCTCTCACACACACACACACACACACTCTCTCTCACTCTCTCATATGTTATTTTGGGTGGGTGACTGGGATTCTAATACAAACTCAAGTCAACTAAAAAGCACCCATTGGAATTTGAATTACCAAGTGTTTTTTGAACTAAAACAAACTGTTTAGGAAGTCTGACTTCTATTTAATAAGCTGTATTGCAATTTTGTTTTATAAAGAAAAACAAAACTTAGGAAAGAAAAAAAGAAAAATTTAAAAATCAAACTCACTTAACTTTTAAGGGGTCAGGGACTAGGGCATGCGTCATTCCTTATTTTGTTCTTGTAAGGGTGATGGAACAGTGTGTATATTCTCTCTCTGATCATCGTAGACTGCAATATAGTCGTTTCTGAAGCCCAAGTCACCTTGGGTAAGATACTAAGATTACTGTCATTGTGTCTGTGAGAGTCGGGAAGGTGATACTGTGTTTTGGGTCAATGTTGAAAATCATCCTTTGCTGCTAGGTTGGTGCAAAAGAATTTTATCCTTCGTTTTCCTTGTTTAACATCACTTCCATGTCATTTTTGTTGTTCTAGGTACAGAAACAGAAGTCGAAGTAGGAGCATCTCACGTAGCCCAACTGGTTACAGAGGTGGCCGTGAAAGGGATCGAAGTCCAGTGGTTGAGTGTCGTAGCATCAGTGATAAGCTTCGGTCACGGCTTGGTCCCCGTAAGGAGGAGGCAACCCACACTTCAAACAAGGGAAAGTCAAGGTCTAGGTCAAAATGCAGGAGTTTATCCAAGTCCCCAGTGGTGGATGTGGGCAAACACCAACGTTCAAGCAAGATGGACTGGTGTTCACCCAGCAAATCCAGATCCAGATCTCCAGACCTATCTTGAAAGCTGCATTAGAGCAGCCTCTCAGGCGTTTCCTTACCACCAGTATAAAATTGAGGAATATCCTGTTTACTGGTTTCAATTCTGAAGATCTTCTTTTTGATTCCTTTTCAATTATGTTATCTAGAACCTAGATCTACTGTTTTCCCTTATTGTAGTTTTATAATAGTTCTTTTTTCCCTTCATCTTTGCTTTCCTTTTTTCAGGGTTTAACTTAACGTTAGGTGTAAAACATTTTGGTTTGAATATTCAACTGTTCACTTGTGTTTCTGCTGAATATTCAACTGTTCACTTGTGTTTCTGCTGCCAAGGGCTAGTCTTTCCACACCTTTTTACTAACTGATATTGATTCGGATTTATTTCGGTTTCTTTTTTGTTTTTGTAAACGGCACAATTTGTTGAGAGCACAGAAAACTATCTCTAGGAATGAAGTTTTGTGCTTTCAAGAGCATATCCAAAAACTGTGTTGGGAGAATATTTTGTTATGTTATGTAGCCATTCGGAGGCAGATGGCAGCTATGATAATGCAGTAAATATTTGCTTGTATCATACTATTGCTAGTACCATTGCTTTGAAGAGCTACCAGACCAAACGAGCAGCAGTAAGGACTAGAACTGAACATTTGCATCATCCATAAAAAGCGATGCTACCTTATTCATGAATACAGAAAACATAGGTTCTTACAGACCTGATACACTAAAAGTTAGGTAAGAAATGTTTGACTATTATATAGGCATTCCCTTGGGAAATATTAGATCTTTGATCCACATGTAAATGGGAACTAGCACATAGTATGTCGCTGCTGTGATTCCCAGTATGAAACGCAGAAAGAAGGTAAATGAGTTAACTGGCTTTTCCACATCCTCCTCTTTTGGTCCAAGCTGCATACAAAATTACAAACACAACTGAAGATCTCAGAGAAAAGGAAAAAAGAACAAAAACGAATTCAAATTGAACCTACCATACTTTTGCAAGATTGGGAGAAATTGGGGAGATACTAGAGTATACAAAGAATTTAAGGAAAACTGCTAGATAATACCATTCATCATCCCCAAGTTAATGGGTGTGTGTGTTTATAATACCAGTGATGTTTACAAATGTAGACGCTAGCCATTTTACCTTTAATGGAGAATCGCCAGATGCAGGCTTCACACCAGTTACGGAGCATCCCATGATAAGGCCATGTCGACGTACACCACGGTACCATTTTGGTCCAATCCTCTTGAGTTGAACATTTTTAAATCCGGCCTTGGTGAACCACTCAATGTATTCTTCTTCTTTTGGAAACAGCATCCAAACATCCGCAAAGAAGCGAGACAGCCAAAAGGTTGGATATACAGGACCAATTAGACAAGCTTTGCCACCTAGTTTCAAGACTCTGTATGCTTCCTTGATGCCACGCTGCGGGTCTGGCCAGTACTCAATACTGAAGTGAAATAACAACATATTTTTAGCTATGAGAAACCTACTCGACGAACAAAGTTCTTAGTTTCTTTCCAGTTCTTGAAAAATAACTGTGAATTTACCTTCCAGCTGATACATATCTATCAGCATAATCAGTACGAAACGGAAGATCCTCAGCATCACCTTCGATAATCTTGCATTCCTTCAATGGCTCCTTCTCCTTTGCCTTGGCAAGTTGGTGAGGAGACTGATCAAGAATCGTAACGTTTTTGGCGTCAACATGCTTAACAATACCCAGAGTAGTAAAACCAGTTCCACCTCCAACATCAACAACTATCATATTCCTATCGGATAAATCAGCAGGTTCGAGTGCATCATCTCTCATGTCTTCAGTCCAATGCCCAGGGTTTATAACATGGTCATATACTATAGAGAGGAATCGATAAAACCAAAATGCTTCTTTTTTGTGTTGTATAAACCTAGGTTGAGAACTTGGTCTAGATGATGAAAGACTGCTGCTGCTGCATCTAACTCCTCCTAGAGTTTTTCTAGATTTGGAAATTTTACCATAAGAAACTAACGTCATCTTAGGAAAACACCTCCCACTGAGTTCTGAACCTGTAAACCCTAACCCTTTTGGAGCTATTTTTCTAATAAGTGTTAAGCTTTCAGCTCCATTGAGCATTGAAGAAGAAGCCATGATTTAAGAAGCAAATAAAGGCAACTCGCAATGCCAAATGATGATGTTGGCTTCAGAGATTGAAACTATAAACCAAAACAAAAACAAAAACAAACGCAGAATCAAGTAAGTTTTTTGTTCAGTTGTAGAAGAATTAGTTTAAAAAGAAATAACGAAACTTAATTTGTTTCCGAAGAATGTATAATAGGTTCCAAATTGTTTATCTTTAAGAATTGAACTAAAAAAATGAAACGGATCATCAAAAAGAAAAAGTGATAGCTAGCTGAAATTACTTACCAGGTAGAATGCCTTTCTCTGACGGAGAGAAAGAGAGGTGTGAGAGAGCCTGAGAGATAATTCAGTGGACTAGGCACCGCACCACATGTTTGGGGGGACTTAGATTTCCATTTTTCAGCTGGTTTCATTTTATTTATATATTTTTTTAATCAGAAATAACAGTAATAATATTAACAAAATAAAATAAAATAATTAAGTTAAAGGGAGGAACCTAGGACCCCAACAAGTGAGAAATGCAAGTGGGAGATCACGAGGATTCCACTAATCGTTAATATTTTATTTTTATTTTTTAATTATTATAATTTAAATAATAATTAGGTATCATCCGGGCCTACAGTCCGGACTTAAAATTTTTTTAATGTTTTTTGTTAGGTTTTTGTTTTATGGCTCATAATCATTTTATGTCCGATGTCTAATTAGTTATGAACCCTACTGTTGTAGAGAAATTGTCGGTCAATGAGATTAGAAGTTTGGCCATGTATAATTGATCTCACAATCAATACATTCTTTTGTACCAAAGTGTATTTGGAACTAAGCATGTACATATATACGTTAAATGTAGGTACATGTATTTCTTAATGACTTTAAAAAAGTTTAGTTAATCTGTGTTTAGAAGATCCTATATAAATCGACTTGGATTATTGAAGAGTAAGTAAAGAGAGGCATGATAGATGTTTTTTTCTTCTTAAACGATAGATGTTTTTCTTTATAGATGTTGATGGAAAATGCGTCAATGAGGCTCTTCTTTGTAATAGTCAGAGCAGCATGATGATAATTACCTCTCAAAATCATATTTTTCACCATCATCGGAATCCTACCAGTTACAACATCCCTTTCGTCTTCACTAATGACATGTTTTTGAACAAACTGTTCTTATTGTTTTTCATTAATCATGGTTTATTTTTTGTTGTTTTAATTTTATTGTAATCATGTCTATGTACTTATGTCACATTTTGTTGGTAATTGAGATCTAAACGTGTGTTTTTGTTGGTAATTGAGATATAAATATGTGTTCAGAAATAAAGTTCTTGTTAGTCAATAACTCTTTTTTTTCTTCTGATCTTTGAAAATTCTAGTTCTTTTTTACTTGGGGGTGTTTCCTTCTTTTATTTGTAGTTTATGTATTTGATCCTTTTATTGCTCAACAGGAACTGTTTTGGTTCTTGGTTTCATTTAAGATCCAAGACTTAAAGTCACTATCAGATGTCACTACCAAGATTTCTTTTAAGATTTACTTACCATCAACATGATACTTGTAGAACCTAATCGTAAACAAAAGATTGCCCATGATGTTAGCAATGATTGGTGTATTTCTTCCTTTAATGCATGATTTTATTGTCTCACAAACTATAATTCTTACAAATAACTATGGTTGCACACGAACTGACCGGAACCGAGGAACCGTACCTGAAGCGGACCGAATCGAGGGTACAGGGTACAGGTACAAAAAAAGAGAACCGAGTACACCCGGGTACCAGGTACATGTTCTACCTAGGAACCGACCTGTACCAGACCGATTGTACCGAGTATTTTTAAACGTTGATTAGATAATGGGTGATTCAATCTCATCCGTATGTTTTAAATTAGATTACTATTGTCTGAAACTCGATCGAAAGCAAAAGAAAAAAACTTTCCTCTGTTTCTAAACTTCTGTTCTGTGTGTGAAAGAAGAAGAAGACAGAGGCCATTTCTCACTTACTTTTTCACTTCTACAACAAATACTATTACTACCACAGAGGCCATTTCTCACCGTAAGTTCTTCTCTTTGATATTTACTTTTTTTTTTCTTGATTTTTTTTTGGTTAGCGGAGTTGTTTTCATTGTTAGAGTTTTTGGTGTTTCTGTATTTTTTTAGTGAAAACCCTTTGATAAGATTAAGCTTTGAAGGTTGATTTTGACAACCCTTTTAGTTAATTTTAGGAATTAAGTTGAAATATTATGTTTAAAACCCTAATCTTAGTTTAGGGTTTTGTGTGATTCATAAAATTTGTTGTTAAATATGTTGGAGACGTAGTTGGTTGAAGATGTAATATTTGTTGATTTTTATGAAGATTCTTTGTTATAAATTATAATGGTTTGTTGTCTTAGTTTGGTCTGTGTTGGGAGGAAGGGGCAATTTAATGTTTATGAGCTAAGTTGATCTCATACCAAACCACTGCACAAACAACTGCATAGTTTCTATTCAAGCCAAACCATATGCCGTTTAACTTGATCTCATACCTGACATTCTATAATCAGATGCATCCTGTTGAGGAGCTTTCCCAGAATCTTTGGATTTGCTTCCCTGTTTTTGAACTCTCAGAGACCTCAATTTTATTGCAGACTAATAGTATATCCCATAATAGTATACCACTTTATAAAGTAATCTCCCTCTTTTTTCTTTTATTCCCCGGTGGTCCAACAAATACCAAGATACATATTGATTCTTACCAATTGATTTTTTGCCAACTGACTTTTCTAGGCAACAAGATGATGAACTGGATGAGTAAAGTGCAAGTTTTCTCCCTATTAGTACCTTATTTTTGTTTTGTAGTTTGGTCTCTTGCCGCTACTTGTAGTAGCTCTGTTTAGTGCACCCTTTTTCAGTTTTCTTTTTTTTTTTCCTTTTCAATACAAGTTTAAACTTTCTCCTCAAAAGAAAATTTATTGAAACTTCTTGTTCCAGGTATTGAGAAAGCTTGAAGAGCGAGAAGTTGGGACATATGAATGCTTTCTTATGTGCTTCATTTACTATTTGAAACTTCTTGTTCCAGGTATTGAGAAAGCTTGAAGAGCGAGAAGTTGACTTGGATCGGCTCCTAGATATGATGGAAAAAGTTAATGAATTATTGATCTGTTATGCCCATGGAAGAAAGATAAAAATACCTTTTGCATTGTTTCTAGTATATTTTGAGTTGTGTTGTTTGACTTGCAAGTAAAACACTTATTCTGATTAAAACGATCATGTTTCCATGAGTATCCCTATTTGAACAACTCTAATGGGTTGAAATTTTCTCATTGCAGGTTGAGACATGGCATTGATAAAGCCCTACAGTTCCTGAAAGAGAATCCTCTCATATGCGATGAAATTGTGAAGGTTTTGACTCGTTCCTTTTTAATTTTTAGAACGAGTCCAACTTAATATCAACTAAAGTTTTTGTTTGCATGGTTCTGGACATAAAAAATTCAGCTATATATGTACACATTCTATATTTATTCTTTTGATGAGTTAGTTTGAGAGCTTTTACTTGAACCACTAAGTTGAAATGTATCTTTTCAATTGCTAGCAGAGTTATTATTTCTACTTCCACAATCGCCTAGTAAGTGTCCAATTCTTCATAATTTTATTGTTTGTGTTCGTTAAGGTGTAATTTTTCCTTTGATTAATTAGATGGTGTGAAGACTTAATATCCATCCTTGTTGCAGCAACTATTGTTTAGGATGTTGGAGCTGAGCCTATCGAAAAATCATTAATTGTCTTGTAGTTTATTTGGGTTATTTTATATTCTTTTTGCCCCAGGTTAAGGCATCTGTGGATGCTATCTGGAATACTCGTGGATTGAGATGGTCGTTTTTATTTGAGCCGCATAGACAAAAAGCAGGAGAGTTTGACCTTCTGGGCTGGCTAAGGGCTATGTTTGGGTTTTACATGAAACGATCTTCATGAATATGATTGATTTTTTATTCAACATGGATGATACTTTTGTGTATCTCTGGCCACATTTCTTATGCATCGATGCATTTTTGTACATGTATATCTATACTTTTATGGTTTTATTGTATAATCAGTCCAAATCCAAAGAAGAAATCTTTCTAGGAATCTCTTATTGATACATTAGCTGTTTCAAATTGAATGTAAATTTCTACACAAATTAGAAAGTTAGGTGTAGCTTAGAAAGTAACATAGGTGTGTTGTATTCTTGTGGAGTGTGAAAACACTCTTTGGTAGTTATAAATGAAGCTCAAATTTCAGTACAGGGGCTTAGAAAAAAAAAAGGTACATGACCGAAACTGACCGGAACCGAACCGAGAAGATGGGTACATGGTACAAAACCGAACTGGGAGTATAGGGTACAGGTACACGGGTAGAGAACCGACCATAGAGAGGTACAGGTACACGGTTCTACCAAGAACCAAGCCGAATCGACCTTTGTGCACCCCTACAAATAACTCGTTCATGTCCAAATTTATTTCATACGATGCATAAAATCTAAAATAAAAAATTACATTGTTAATAATAAGTATCTGAACAATTTAAGTAGTATCACAATTCTATTATAGCCACGTAAAAATCTTTAGAATCTATTTTTAAAGGAAATTTTCCTCTATCTGGGATTGGATTATTAGGGTAATTGACTCATATCTACCAAGCCACCAAGCATAATAAAAATGCAAGATTGATTGGTGCATGATCAATAGCAAGTAAGGTTTGATAGAATGCTAACATGGCTCAGTGGTTTGAATTTATAATACTTGTTTAAACATAATAATGGAAGTTTTTTTTCATGACTATAAAACCATAAGTAAATAAAACAACTGAATGAGAAAATCATCTTAAATTAGTATCTGATTAAGTGCTCGCTTCATCTTTAATCAACATCCACTCATCCTTCTCACTGATTTAGTAACATCACCCAAATCAGATATTTTATTTTAAATAATAGATAGCCAATCGGTCATTACTTGTTTAGGTAGAACAAAGATTAGTCCATAATTTATCCAACCTCTTCAAACATAATATGAAGATGATCCACCAGCTTTCCTAACCCAAATATTATGAAGTTTTTTTCCTCGTCATTTTTTTCACTTTTAAGCAATCACTCACCAAAGTGTTCGCTTCATTTCCGAATGTCACGTTGCCGGAAATTAAAAGAATCATAAATGAAAAAAGATGGTTAAAACAAAGGTAAATTGTGCTTTCTCAAGTGTATCTGACACACCTAGGTGAATAAACCTGTTAACTAAAGTGGTACCTTCATTTTTTTCAATTGAACACAAAGGCGCAAATGGTGATAAAGGCTCAAGTCAGTAGAAATGAGACAACATGGCCTAATTTAAATTCCTGGTTTAAAAAACATGCACAAATCAAAGGGAATAAAAGAGGAAACTACCTATCTTACACTCCATTGTCTAGTCTCCACATGACTAAAGTAATAGTTTACTCATTTATAGATTTCGATCTCCCCCTATCAATATATATAGGTTGGTATAATCTTAAGTACCCCCACTTTCTAGGGGTGTTTTCTAAACAAATGTTCTAAATAAATCATGTAATTGGTAACTTGTGTTACACTGCATTATTTCAATATATACATATGCATATTTTCCATATACGTATGCATTTCTCTAAGATGTCTGTAATGCTTTTGGATACAACGTCTCTAATTGTCTACTGATATTGAGTGAATTCCTCGAGTATGATGGATTTGCACGTACCATGTGTCTGTTATGTATGCTAATTATGCATTGGTTTGTTTTAATTGTGTCGTGGATTTTAATTTTAAACTGGATACATGTACATGTAATTTTTTGCTTATATTTGTTGATACAAATTATTTGACGGTACCCAAAATTTTATACATTATTTGCAATTATCCCATTCTTAAGGAATTAAACATGTCAAAATTTCGTTCTTCAATTTTCACAAAATTGAAACAATACAGTCTATATATATATACATTTACACATATTATAAATGTATAATTCATTAATAGAAAAAAAACAAATATTGAACTTTTGATACAATTGCATAGGATCAGCATAACTTGATTTCCTATTTTATCTTGTATTAGAATATCTCTTCAGTATCTCGTACACTAAATCCTTTTCAATTCTACCTTTTAAATGAATTTATGTTTTAACTATCTAGATTTCCATTCTAATTTTAAAAATCGAGTCTCTTGGCATATATATACCTTGTGGCAAGATATTAACCCATGTAATAACTATGCCCCCGCGGAAAAAAAAAGGGACGTGTTTTTTTATTGCATTGGTTCGACACACGTACGCATCTTTTCATCAAACAATGCCTTCCATTCATCTTCTATTTAAGTATTACTAGTCTTTTCTTTGAAACATATTATACTCTTCGTTTACAACTGCCCTTTCTCGTGTCTTCTCGTTGTACTACTTGACATTTTCCCTTAATTGGTAAGTAAAACTATCCTTTTATGTTCTACTGTATTGACTTAAAAATAAAGATATTGATATTCTTCTACATAGAATGTATTAGATATATTGTCTTTAGAAATAGATGTTGGTATAATTCCTCATGTTCATTTATCCTAAATAGAGATATATATTAAAATCTGAATATTTTATTAGCAAATTTGTTGTGCTATTGCACAGTAACATGACCCACAACGACTAAAGGGAATAGAATCTCAAGAATTTTTTTCTAGATATGTATGTCTAATCCTAGGGTTTTTTAGGTAAATAGTTCTGATCCTAGGCTTCACAATTGCGTGTAGCAATATCTTATCCCCTAAACGTGTATTCACCTTTGATGCATACTCTACACGTATTTGAATTCCCTCTAATTAGCCACCAAACGTGTAAAGATTTTTTTTTCCACTCAAGTGTATTTGCATCTTGTTCTAAGAAAGAAATCCTAACGGATCTTGCTTAAACCCATAACTATTTCTTCATATTCTTTGCAACTGCTAACTGGTAGGTGAAAAAAGTATCCGAGTTTCAATTTTTTTAACTACAATCAGTCGTTTGTGTACAACACAATTTGTAAGTGGAAAGTTCTCATATTCTATTTCATTATATGCATATGAAAAAGAAATCTTTGTATGCTTTTTCGTTGGTACAATCCTTCCCTATTATAGATGTACTATGGGATTTTGTCCATAAACTTTTGTGTTTTAAAGGAGTTACGCACGTCTAGTTTGTAAGTTACGAATATATGGATGTATTGCATTTCGAAGTTGATCAAAATTGTTTTAGTGCATGGAAGTACTGTGCATGTCAGTATTGTGCATCTTACAATCAATATATTTTTTGTACATGCATACATTTAATGTAGGTACATGTATTTCCTAGGGCTTTTGAAAAGGTTGTTTTAACTTGTATCTGGGAGACCCTATATTAATTGATTTGGTATTATTAAAGAGTAAGCAAAGACAAAGTTAATCGTTAAAACCCTAATCTTTTCTTTTCTCAACTTTTTCCTTGTAGAAATGGGTTGTTTTGGTTACAAAGTTATTGTTATTTCTGATGAAGGTTTCAATGTTGTGAGGAGATAACATTTCATCGATGTTCTTATAAAAGACTATCATTTCGATAGCAAAGATTTCTCTTTGATCCATCCAAGACACTCTTATAGTGTCTTTGTGCTTTGTTTCAAAAACCTCATTGATTTTATGCTATTGATGAAGAACGATAGCATAAGCTTTGATGGGAAGTGTATCACCTTGGTTTAATTGGAGCGTGGGTGCAAGTGTGTTCAACAATAGAGTCAAGACTATGCGGATGATGATGATTGCAACTCCACTGCACCTTGAATTTTTTTTCCCGTTATATTCTATCTTATTTCCATTTTTTTTAAGATCTTTGTAATGTAACTAAATTTTGGAAACAAAATTCTTCTTCTTATGTCGGATGTTTGTCTTCTTATCTTCTTATGTCTCATGTCTCCTTTTATATTGTTATTGCTTAATTTTACTTTTTTTTTATCTCATATTATAACCTGGATTGAATATCTCAAAGTAATAATTCTACAAACCACGAGGTAAATATCAATTGTATAACCAATAGTCTCTAGTTTACTGCCAAGTAACTAACTAAATAATGACCTAATCATGTTTCAGTACACATTCAATTATCTGTCAATCTCTGAGTTCTGCCATAAAAAAGAGATTGCACTTGAATGGTTTCTAGAAACAGAGATCAAACGACTACATAGTAACTTTTGTTCTCATCCAAGAGCCAATGCTATACTAAAATGTACCTAGGTCATCTACATATCCATTAATATATATAAAATATGCAATTTTTCTTAGCCTTAGTTATTTTCAATGTACTAAACTTGAATCAACATTCAAGGTTTAGCATAACTAGATTTCTTCATTTAAGTGAATTGATTTTTATTTTTGTAATTCAAGTATTTTTGTTAATCTAACCTAATTTAATCCCGTCTCTCGTATTCAAAGTATATCTTCTGTTTTAACAATTTTATAATTTATTATCTCTTCGGTGAGATACCAATTGAACTTGTTTTTTTTTTTGCAATTGAAGATAAGTGAACTTAAAATTCTAGTCTAGTAAAATCATGAAGCTTTATTAAATTGTGTGAACAAATGTTTGGTTAACTAAAATCAATATTAAATTGTTGAGGTAGCAGTGGGTTGTTTGTACGTGCTTGCAATTAAACATGTAGCTTTTTGCCTTATAGAACAATGTGAGAGAAGTGTAAATTAAATCAAAGAATAGATTGATAAGAAAATAGTATAACCATAAATTTTAAAAAATCTAAACAACCAAGTAGTCCTAAAAGAAAAAAGAAAAAACCCCTATCCTAGTTGTATCTTCACCTCTTAATAGTGATAAGTTTCTCCATATTTGTAGTCTTTAATTCTTTCCTGATTCCAAATTATGTCCATGTTGACATTATACTTTTGTGAGAGATTGTTTTTGAATTCATATATCCATTTCTGTTGTTTTGCTTCGTATTCTTTTGAGGGTTAATTGGACTTTGGTACTTGGGTTTAGTCCAACATTAGGGTTTAGTCTAACTTTTGACCAACTTAGAGTTTGGTACCTGCAATTCACGTTGACCTGTGTTGACCCGGTTAAGTTACGACGTGTCTGGACTTTCAGTCAATTAAATGATATTACTAAAATATATTTATCTTTACTAGCAATGACTAACCGTATCCTTTACCCATTGTATGATCCATATTAGATCTCCACTTATCTAAAAAATTGACGGTTAAGATTTAAGATCCAGTCCCATTTAAAACCAAAAAACGTAGGTCAGTTTCCTTCCTTCTTTTCTTCCACCAGCAAATTACTCCGTCATATCGTCTCCTCGTTGGTGCAAGCCTAATCCACTGTCGGTGTCCATGGGCTCAATGGGTTGGTTGCTGAAGGTAATTGAATGGGTTCGAGAAGATGAGAAAGCTACAGAAATTTAGAAAATAAAAGGAAAATGAAAGAGAAGAAAAGAAACAAAAAAGAAAGAAGAGGTTCGAGATGGGTTTTGTGGCTGTGTCCAGAAATTCGAATTTTGAGAACAAGATAGAGAAAGATTTGAACAAGAGAGACTAGAAAGGAGAATATTATACTGTCGTAAATAGTTAGTTGGAAGAGAAGTTTAATAGGGAGCTGTTAATGGGTTTATTGATGATTTTTAGATGAATCTGTATTTTTTTATGAAGAACAGAAAGAAAGAGAAAAAGAATTAGAAGATGGGTGTTGAAACAGCTACAGAGAAATGGAGAAATCACCGAGAAAGCGAGTGAGTCATGGTTGTTTTGAAGGTTTTTTTAAGAAACAACGAAAAAAAGTGGAGGAGTTTGTTAATCTTTATGACTGAATGAAGGTGATAAATTGGAGGAGGGAGAAAGGCAAGGTGTGTCGCTGCCAGAAAATTGATTGAACTGAGACAGAGAATGAAGAGGTTTTTGAACATGGTTTTGGGTTTGGCGGGAAAAAATTATACACCACTAGAAGTTATACACCATTTTTAACATTGGATTGGTAATTTTCCTTTGTTCAGTGATTTATGAAATCAGGGTTCACATTAAAGATTCCCTTGGGTTTACACCATTTTAGTGAATGCATGTAGGTATGTCTAAAAAAACTAGTGAGACCATCGCATAAGAAACCTCAAAGAATTATTTTTAAATATTTAGTAATCTTCGTGTAATTCTCTATTTGTAACATCTTGATATTTTTGGGACAACTTTACGACTTCTACTAAACTTTTAAAGTTAAAAAATACATATTTAAATTATAAAACTAATGTTCATATAAATTAATAAGCATGAATTACTAATCAAAAATTGATACTTAAAGTATAGATAATAATATACGAAAAATTAAAAATTGTTTTATATAAGAACTGCATAATTGTAATTTTAATTAAACAAAAGACGTAAAGTACTACTCAAATAATAAGAAAACTAAAATGCATATATACGAAAGAATAATATTTATGCAGACTACATAAAAGAACTATTTAAATTAAGAACTAAATAAGAATCTTAATTAATATCTTGGAATATTTTTAGATCAAATAGAATTGATGTTGCTTGGTTTATGATGTAAACAAAGGCTTAAACTATTCAGTTTTTTCTGTCTGTCGCGTTGTTCTAATTTCAATATCTTTTTTAAATTAAATTAAATTCAAAAATTTGCTATAAGTTATTATTTAAGGATAATAATAATTTATCCCCTTTGCTGAGGCGATGGAGGAAGCCATTGTTCCAAGAAAATGGTATATTTCTATTTTAATTGATTTTTACAATTTCTTTTATGATTATTTGCTTTGATTAAAAAATTGATTTAAGGATTTTTATTAAACAATTGTGATTTCTTTTGATAGAGCATGCTTAGCGAGGGTTTTTGATGTTCTATGCTTTTTTACAATTGTTATTTTAAAAATCTACTGTTGCAACATATTAGAATCACTTTAAATGTAAAGAATTGCATGAATATTGATTAGATTTAATCACTTTAATTGGTGAATGGTGAAATCCATAACCTCAGTATTTGTGAATATTATTTTCATCTTTTGTTTATATTTTCTAGTTTAAAAATTAGTTTATTAAATCTAAAATCAATCTTCACAAGTTCGAGAGTGTGAAACCTTTTCTTACCACTATTGAAAAAACATCAATTTTTGGCGCCGCCGACGCGGACTTGTTTTTAGTTTTTTTTAGGTTAATTAGTTTAGTTATATTTTTATTTTTTTGTTCTATTTTATGTTTTTGGGTATTTTTCTTTGTATTACAGGTTTTGGATCAAAAAGAAATTGGAGCCAAAGATTATATTGATTGAGTAAAGATTGGGAGTCAAAGACAAATCGAAAAGAACGGAAAAAGAATACAAGACTTTTTTTTAGTTAATTTTTTTTAAATTTTTTTAGGGTATTAGGAAATTCTTATTATTTTTATAATTATATTAGGTATTTTTCTGTTTTTTCTTATTTTTGGACTTTGGACTTTGAACTTTTGAACTTTATTATTATTTTGAAACACTACGGAAGGGTATTTAAATATAAACTGCAACAAGGAAGGACGACAATTACGATATTGTCTCGGCCACTCGGGTTCGTACACTGACACAGGAGTCGGTGGCCCGAGTCGACTACGACCGATTCATCCCCCGTTTTGTACAGGAGTTAAGACTCGATCAAACCACGAATCCCCTGCAAGTGGGTTTATTGTATTCCTTCGTATGCATATATGTTGAGGAACTGAAAACGGATTTATTTTCTAGTAAAGGGCAAGGACTGGCGATATAAGATAAGGACTCGGATTTCATTATTGTTTCCTTCTTGCCCACCTTAGGAACACGTTGCTTAACGCGAACCTAATCCTTAAAATTTGATTAGAAAGAAGAGCGATAAAGTATCGAGCTTATTGTAAAGTCATTCAAAATGACTGTATTGGTTACTCTGTTAGCCTAACTTAAAGTTCAGGAAAATTATTTTAAGTTGATTCGATCCGCCTTGTAACCCAAGGAAACGTTTCCAAAAAGGCAGGGTTATCAAAGCTCCTTAGAGCTTATCCTATTTCTATTCAAGTTAATCTAATTTGGATCGTTCTGAGAGATTCGCTAAAATTGTAACTAGTTGCCTTTTGGAAGAATAGAATCTGGTCTAGAAACAATCTAAGTGGAGCCATCATGTTTTTTATTTGCTTGATTCATAAGGTTTGATTTGCTTGAGTCGGCCTTGTTTGTGTTTGTTTAGAACCCCTTCCAATAGGATTTATTTTTAGAGTTTATTTTTGTAAGGATATTAGGAAGTTATTGTTAGAAAATGTCGAACTGATATTATGAAGACCAATACAATGAATATCCGACTGAATTTCAAAATAGACATTATTCGTACTATCAACATGGTGTGGATAGTAGTCAGGAACACCACCAACCTTTTGGAGGTTATTGCTCATACCAGGGTGATCCCAATTACTATTCATATATACGCCCGTCTTATGAACATGAAAATGAGCAAAAGTCGAGTTCTTTGTCTTGGAGGGATGCCCTAAAGCAGATGCAATCTAGTTCTTATAATGAACCTATTATGCCTCTAGAAGAATCACACGAACAATTGCGATCTAATACTCCTTATGATCCATTTGTTTCTCTAGAGAATTCCATCAAGGAGTTGAATAAGGATACAAGAAGGATCGTATTGAGTATAGGGGGAACAATTAGTAGTCCAACTCTTTCTCTAAAAGAATCACACGAGCAGTTGCAATCTAGTACTCCTTATGATCCATTTGTTTTCTAGAAGAATCCCTCAAGGAGTTGACTGAGAATACAAAA
>JAJJMC010003991.1:8079817-8112573 GCA_023531435.1 Papaver californicum
AGAATCCCTCAAGGAGTTGACTGAGAATACAAAAAGGTTCAGATTAAATTGGGGGCGAACAAATAGTAGTCTAACTCCTTCTCTAGACGAATCCCTTAAGCAATTGACTGAGAATACAAATAGATTTGCATTAAGTGTGAATGAAAGTCTTGCAAAGAATAATATTGCTCAAAATGATCTTAATTTCCAATATAGTGCGACCCTTGATAATTGTTCACCTATTCAATAGGACGAGGATAGAATTGGTAACACTACATATATAGACGAGGTTCAAACATGTTCATATTATTATGATGATGAGGATAGTATTGGTGAAGAAATTGAAATATACATGCAGAATGATCAAGAAATTGTCACTCCAATTGTGCTTCATGATGATAGTGTTATCTCTGGTTCAAATCCAAATAATTTTAATGATTATTCACCTATTCAAAAGGAAGTGGATTTGACTAGAGATACCACTGTTTTAGATGATGTAGAATTTTCTTGTTTTGAAGCCGATAATGGTTTAGAAGAACGAGTTTGTCATGAGATTAATGATTTAGAGTCTAACAATTCGAAGACAATAGTCTCTGACGAAGATGATAGACTCTTAGAGAATTTTAATGTGATAGAGGATGATTTGATTCAGGTTGAAAGAATAGTTTCCCTAGCGGATTTTGTTGTCCTAGACACCTAACCTTTTTAGGTCTCAGAGGCTCAAATACCAGTGATCTTAGGTCGTCCCTTTTTAGCTACATATAATGTCTCATCAATTATAGAAATAGAATAATTAATTTTTCTTTTGGTAACTTAACTGTTGAACTGAATCTATTTAGTATGAGTAGACAACCTTCTTATGAGATCTATGATTTAAAAGAAGTGAACATAACTAGTACCTCAGTTCAGAAATCTTTGCCAAACACTTTGTTAGAAAAGATCCATTAGAGAAATGCCTAGCCAACTTTGGGTTTGATGTTGACGATGATAGTGTTATTAATGAGGTGAATACTTTGTTAGATTCTGCACCTTTGATGGACACTTATAATATATGGAAATCTAAGTTTGAACTTTTACCAGTTTATAAGTCTACCTTATTTCCTTCTATAGAGGAAGCTCAGTATAGTTCTGACCTTAAGGACCCTAGAATCCAACCAAAAGTTTTTCGTCCGTCTGAGAGTAATTTCCACCCTAAGTTTGGGGGTACCGATGATTCTTATGATTTTCAAGTATCCCTGCTTAAAGTCCCTCACTTGGGAATTGACATATGCACCTCTACCATTTTTCAAGATCATCTTCAAACTAGATTCCTAAGCCTGTCGATGTCCAGAAAAAAGTTCAGTTGTTAGAGACTCATCCTCTGGTGGATGTGGTCTACCCAGGAAATAATACTAAGATTGACTTTGTTTTCCCACCAAAATATTTTCTTCCATATGTGGGAACGTTTGAATTTCAAATGTGTCAGTTATTAAGCTTTAAGACTAAGCCTAATTACTTTAGGAGATTAAAATTGACACATTTGCTTAAGAATGACCATCAATTTAATAGTAGTCAACTGTGTGGGTCAAATATGATTTACTTTGAGGATCCACAATTATTTAGGTTATTATTATGTGCCTTAAATTTATTATTGAGTTTTTCCAGACTCTACAACCTGATCTTCCGGATCCTTCCTATGAGAAAATTCAGCCAAAAGAGATTTATCTAGACCCTTTTATAGAGCCCGAACCTGAACCTCAACTAGATGTAGTTGTCTTAAATAAGACATTATATAGGGATAAGGTTGTACTCTGTTTGTTCACTTTCTAGGCCTGCTGCAGTTTCCTTCTATCTTTGATAGCATTATTTTATTCATAAGACCCACATATGTTCCGACTATTGCTATATGATTTTATGAGGTGACTAATTCTTTCTTAGTCTGGATGCAAACTTTAAACTTAGCACTTCTTGGGAGGTAACCCATGCTCATGCGACACGGTAATATCTTTTCTTAACTCCTTTCCTTTGATTGGTAACAGTTTCTCCTTGTTCATTCTTTAAATAATCCATCTTTAGAACGTTGAGGACAATGTTAGATTTAAGTTTGGGGTAAGGGAGAAACTTTTAGTGAAATATGAAACTCCAAAGTCTAGAAACTTGTAAACAATTTAGGATGACACTAACCATTCTAGGTAGATGGAAACTTAACTATTTTTCTATAGGAATTGGTGTGCCCAGCTAAATGGTCTATTCATAAAAGGATGCCTAGCTCAGGTGTTAGAAATAACATGATAGTTTTCATCATATCTCGGAATCTATCTCGACCATATCACCTTCTTTTTTTATTTTTACAATTTTTGTGTTTCTCTAAGTGATTTGGTGAGGCACCAATATCGAATTGTTATTGCCGTCAGGATGAAGTAGAGTGTTTGAGATCAAGCCTCATTATTGTATTGTTTAGACCAATATTCAAAAAAATAAATAAAAATAAAAATAAAAAAAATCGAGGATTGACACTTTGATAGCGATATGTGTGTGTTGTCCTATCTCCATCGCCTAAGCAAGCGTGGAACGCAGGATCCATGAGAACTATCATGTAAGATGCTGATAAAGAGCATGTGCTTGGATTCATTTGATCCAATCATGTTTTCAGTATATTTAAAAATAATAAATAGTTGTTTTATTTTCAATAAATCGACCGCTGAACCCTTGTATATATCAGCTGAGTCGATATTAGTATAAGGAGTAAGACTAGTGGGAGCGTATCTCAATCCATTATGATCCATCCTGGCACTGACCTTCAGACAGATATGGGAAACACCATTCACATTAGTCAACATGCGCGAACTTTATTTTGTCCACATCCATCTTCTAAATTTTTTCATGTGATTGTACTTCGATAGATTCTGAGTATTGTGGTTGAACGACTATCTAAGTAGAGTTTTGAATTCTTGTATGAATTTTAGTATGCTGAGTGCAAACTCGTGTACAAAAATTGGACTCATATAGGGTAATGATTCCCATAGCCGATGAATTTAGTATGCCAACTAAATAGCTTGTTTAGTATCTACCCTCAATCATTCATAAGTAACTAGAGTTTGGAGTAAAGGTTTTGTGGGTACACTTCTTTGTATACCCTCACGAGACAAAACTCGTCCACTAGGGACACCTAGGGGTTTAAAGGCTTGTTGCACACACTAAGTGCAATTGTGATGCCTGCGAAAGTGAGTTAGGATTTTTATTTTATAAATTAGATTTGCTCGAGGACTAGCAAATAATAAGTTTGAGGGTATTTGATAGACATATTTTTGTCTGATTTATCTCAATTCTAAATATTGTTAGTGCTCATTTTTTTGTACTAATTTTGGCATTTTATTATGTTTGTAGATCTTTTTGGAAGAATAAATAATCATGAAGAAATCGGCTAAAAAGTGCTAAAAACACCCCCATCAAAAGTGTTAAAGGAACCCCCTTGAAATTTGATAAAGGCACCCACTCAATTCTTTTCAAATTCAAATAATGGCGGGAAAATCTCCTCTCTCAAATGTGAAGAATTTGTGCTTGAATTAGAGGATAACTTTTTAAAATTAATAACGGATTATCTTCTTACCAATTAAGTGAAGAGTTTGTACGAGATTTGAAGACAATAAAATCCAACAGAATCAAATCGAATCTTCTCGTGAAGAAAATAAGGAAGCAAAATTATTTTACGTAACAAAGGGATTACTTCCTATTTTAACTGTGATTTGTTTCCATCCTCTCAACGATGTTAGAACAATAAAATGATAACAACCTAAATAATATTCTGGCGCTGTTAGCAGCGAGATGGAGTTTTGTTTGAAAATCACAGAGAATATATTCTCATTGATGGAAAAGTAAAAGAGGAGATGTTTGAGAGATTTTAGATGGTATTGATGATTTAGTATATATAGGGATCGTGTAGAAAGAGATGGTTGGGGGGGTGGGGGGTGGCTGGAGAGGCCAAAAACGAAAGAATCAAAATCCAGAAAAATGCTCGTGATGAAGAAGATGAAGTAATCGTTGCTAAAAGGTTGAAGTTTTCGTGGGCAAAAAGTTGAAGATTCTGTTGCTAAAGCTTTTAACTTTGCAACATTTATCTTCATTTGCAACGTTTATCTTCAGTGAAACACTTTTCCCTATGTAACAGTAAGTCTGTAATGCTTATAAACATTGCAAATTTCCTGTTTTTCATTATTTTCACTCTTTTTCATCATTTGTAAGCATTTTTAGCCATGAACCATAATTTTGAGCAAGAGATTACTATGAGGAGCTGAACCCCTTTGTTGAGGCGATAGAGGAAGCCATTGTTCCAAGAAAAGTGGTATATTTCTATTTTAATTGATTTTTGCAATTTCTTTTATGATTATTTGCTTTGATTAAAAAATTGATTTAAGGATTTTTATTAAACAATTGTGATTTCTTTTGATAGAGCATGCTTAGCCTAGGTTTTTTGATGTTCTATGCTTTCGATTTACAATTGTTATTTTAAAAATCTACTTTTACAACATATTAGAATCACTTTAAATGTAAAGAATTAAATGAATATTGATTAGATTGAATCACTTTAATTGGTGAATGGTGAAATCCATAACCTCAGTATTTGTGAATATTATTTTCATCTTTTATGTATATTTTTCAGTTTAAAAATTAGTTTATTAAATCTAAAATCAATCTTCACAAGTTCGAGAGTTTGAAACCTTTAATTGCCACTATCACAAAACCATCACCGAAGTCTAAATAATTATCGTTGTCCATAGTCGATATTCCTAGGAATATTTGAAGTCTGAACAAAACCTCTCTTTTATTTATTTTCTTTATTATCCGCTAAATCAGTTGGTATCAAATAAACGTCGATTCTAGGGTTGATAAGATGCCACCAAGGGTTGATAAGATTCCACCATGGAGATCTAGAGAAGAATTCATTGAAGACGTCCAAGATTTGCTAGGTCGGTATAACCTTCGGCAGGAAGAAGAATATGATAACGCCAACCATTTTGCTAGAAGGCATCGCGAAGGTAAAATAAATCAACGAGGGGATTCTGATCGCTGGAAGGAAGGAATAAAAGTAGAGATCCCAGAATTTCATGGTGGTTTGGAACCGAAAGAGTTTCTCTCCTGGGTGAATACGGTTGAGAACAGAGTTTTTACCACATAACTACATTGGATTGATGTACCAGCAGCTGCAAAACCTACGCAAGGGAGTACGTTCTATAGACGATTACACCAAGGAGTTTTACCGACTACTTTCTCTTAACAACTTTTCAGAGTCAGGTGAGCAAAAAATCGCTCGCTATATAGGTGGTCTCCCTCAACAATATCAGGATACACACAACATGTTTGATTGCTCCTCTATTTCGGATGCACATCATAGAGCAAGGCATATAGAGAAACAAGTAGTGTGTAAAATCTCAAATTGGGGTATCAATGTGGCAACATCTCCAGCAAGTAACCGTAGTACTTCAACACCTAGTACTGCTAGTAAAATTAATTCTTCATCTACACAAATAAAACCCAGTTAACCCTTTTGAAGTAGATGTAATAAGTGCAGAGAATCTAGGCACAAAGTCAGTGACTGTCATAAAGCAGAACGAGCGAACAAGGTATTTTTCACTTGAAACGACCGTGAAGAAGATGATTGGGTAACTGATTATAAAGAGGATCATGAGGATGATTTTGAACCTGTCGATGAAGTAGTTGTTGGAGATAAATGAGTGAACTTTGTAGTAAGAAGAAGTTTTCTCACTCTACGTAAAGATGAGGGCAAAAACTGGTTGCGTAACAATATATTCCAGTCGATATGTACGATCGAAGGAAAAGTTTGTCGTCTAGTTATTGATCCTGGAAGTTGCGAGAATATTGTTTATGAAGAGGTCGTGAAACGATTCAAGCTGGAAACCAAGGCACATCCAAATCCATACAAGCTTTATTGGATTAAGAAAGGGAATGAGGTAAAAGTAAACAAACGTTGCTTCATTTCATTTTCAATTAGTAACAAATATAAAGATAAAATATAGTGTGGCGTTACTAGTATGGATGCTTGTCACTTGTTGTTGGGTCGTCCATGGGAGTTTGACAGGAAAAGTAGTCATGACGGGTATAAGAATACCTACAGTTTTTTATGGAACGACGTACGTATAGTACTTGTGTCCAGTAAAAAGATTGCACCTACACCATCTACTAGAGAAGCTACCAATCTCTTGTCGTTTAAGCAGTTTGAAGATGAGGTAGAAGATGCAGGTGAATTGTATTTGTTGATTGACAAAGAAGAACAACATGATGAAAGTAGTATCCCTATTGCAGCTCAACCTTTAATTAAGGAATTTATGGATGTTTTTCATAACGAATTGCCGGACGAGCTAACACCTCTCCGGAAAATATACAACATCGTATTGATCTCGTTCCTGGATCAAGCTTGTCAAATAAGCGCATTACAGAATGAACCCAAGAAACATGAAGAACTTGGTCGTCAACTGGAAGATTTGCTACATAAAGGATTGATCCGACAGAGTCGAAGTCCTTGTGCAGTACCAGCCTTGCTGATTCCAAAGAAAGATGGAATGTGGAGAAAGTGTGTTGATAGTCGAGCCATCAACAAAATCACAGTCAAATACCGTTTTCCAATTCCCAGATTGGATGACTTGTTATATTAGTTTTGTGGAGCGAAGGTGTTTAGCAAACTCGAATTGAAGAGTGGGTACCATCATATCAGAATTCGTGAAGGTGATAAGTGGAAGACTGCTTTCAAAAATCGAGAAAGATTATATGAGTGGCTGGTTATGCCATTCGGGTTGACCAATGCGCCAAGTACATTCATGCGTATCATGAATCAAGTGCCCAGACCCTTTATTGGTACTCTTATAGTGCTAACATGGACTTGCATATTCAACATCTTTGAAGTGCTCTCAGTTCTACGCAGGGATAAATTATTTACGGACATCAAAAAGTGTTCATTCATGACAGATCGAGTTCTATTTCTCGGTTATTAATCACCAAGGATGGAATCAAGGTAGATGAGTCCAAGGTTGAAGCTGTGAGAAATTGGACTACACCTACTATATTACACGAGGTAAGGAGTTTCAATGGTTTCGCTTCTTTTTACCGATGCTTTATTCCCTACTTCAGCACCATTATGGCACCCGTTAATGAATGCATGAAAGGAGAAAAGTTTTCATGGTCTGAGGAAGCTGACGAAGCCTTTGAAGCTGTCAAGACAAAGCTGATAACAGCACCACTGTTGGTGTTACCTGATTTCAGCAAGTCGTTTGAACTACACTGTGATGCATCGAAGGTGGGAATTGGAGCTATTTTGAGTCAGGAAGGACGACCTGTAGTGCATTTAAGTGAGCAGTTGAATGTTGCTAAACTCAATTATAGTACTTATGATGTGGAGTTTTATGATATAGTTCAAGCCTTGAAGCATTGGCGTCACTATCTAATTCATTACGAGTTTATTATGTTTTCTGATCATGATTCTTTGAAGCACATCAACAATCAAGAGAAGCTTTCTTCTAGACATGGTAAATGGGATGGTTATTTGCAAGAGTTCACTTTTGTACTGAAGCACAAAGCTGGGTCGCAGAATCAACTTGCTTATGCCTTAAGCCGAAGGAGTATGATACTCAACACCATGCGAACTGAGGTAATAGATTTTGATTCATATTCTGACCATATTCTAACCGATCCAAACTTTGCGGAGATTGTGGATGATATCAGTTCAGGCAAACGAAGTGATTACCTTATGTATGAAGAATTTCTCTTCAAAGGTAACCAATTGTGTTTTCCTGATTCTAGTCTCCGATTGAAGATTATTAACGAGTTACATGACGAGGGGCACATGGGAAGGGATAAGACTTTCCAACTTGTTTCGAAGTCATATTACCGGCCAACTATGAAGCTTGAAGTTGCTAAATTCGTGGATAGTTGTCGAATCTGTAAAGTTTCAAAAGGAAAAGCAACTAATGCAGGGTTGTACATGCCATTGAAAGTTCCAAGTCAATCCTGGACATATTTGAGCATGGATATCGTATTGGGTTTACCTCGAACTCAGAGGGAACATGATTTAGTATTTGTAGTTGTTGACCGTTCTTCAAAAATATCCCATTTTGTTGCTTGCAAGAAGACTACTAATGCACTGAAGGTAACTGAATTGTTCTTCCGTGAAGTGTATCGTCTACATGGATTGCCATGTTCAATTTTTAGTGATCGAGACACAAGATTCCTTAGTTATTTTTGGAAAACTTTGTATAAATTAGCTAATACAGGGCTTAACATCAGTAGTGCGTATCACTTGATGGCCAAAAAGTTGTGAATCATTCGTTGGGTGATATACTACGGTGTATGGTTGGAGATAATCCGAAGAGTTGGGATCAGAAACTTTGCTAAGCTGAATTTGCATATAATCGTTCAGTATACCGTAGTCTGAGTATGAGTCAGTTCGAGGTTGTTTATGTCTACAATCCACGAGCACCAGTATATTTAGCACATGTTCTTGATCTGAAGAGAATTGGAGTTTGTGCTGAAGAACGTATCCAAGAGTTGCAACAGGTTCACAAGTTGGCTGAAGAACAGTTGCTTCGAGCTAATGAGAGGTATAAGGAGGCGACAGATAAGAAACACAGAGTTGTGGATTTTCCATCCTTTCTTGACTAGCAAGTTAGGGTTTTCCCCAAGTCTATAAAAGAGTCCTCCATATATTGTTTTAAGCAGTTGAATTTGATTAATAAAAATTATTTTCTTAAATTGTTCAAGTTTAATTGATTATTATTTAAAGTCGGGAAACTGAAATCTAGATAATTATCGTTCTTCATAGTCGATATTCCTAGGAATATTTGAAGTTTGAACACAACCTCTCTTTTCTTTCTTTTCTTATCCGCTGCATCACATTAGTAGTAGACTACTAATGTTTCCCCCCCTTTTTGTCACATAGTTGACAAAGGTGATGAGAATCGGGTTTCCGTATGAATTAAGCCAATAAGAGGACAAATAAGACTAAAAAATCAATCATAATTATTATTCCACCAAGTTTTACAAGAAAACTTAGTTACTTACATGGATAGTTAAATTTACTTTTCTCTCCAAATTCCACATCCCCACTCCTCACAAAGATATGTCAGTTAAGCACAACTTCAATTAAGAACTCTTCTCCATTTGATGTCATTCTTAAACGATAATAACACAAGGCTCACCTTTACAAGTAAAGGATTTTTTGAGTTTTAACAAAAATCACAAGAATTTTAAGCTAAAACTCAATTAACAATTTCAACTTAAGTCTTTTTATTGGAATTAAAAATAGTTAAGGACATAAATTTGATTATCATGAGATTGACCACAAAAGAAAAATACTAGAAACTTACAATCTCATGGAAAACAATACACAAAAGATAATCACGAAGATCAATTATTGCAATTATCATCATAAAGAAAATTTAACTAAATAAACTTTAAAGATGATAATAAAGAGAAGTAGTTAATGCAAAGTAAAAGAATAATACTGCTTCAAAAAGACATAGATCCTAGAAAAAATAAGAACAAGTTTTTACTAGGTATAAACTATGCGCTACCATTCACGCTCTTATAAAGGTTTTGAGTAGAGTACCCATTATCAAAAATTCTGTAAGTTTCTAATTCTTCTCCAATGATATTAATTCTGGATTCTATGTTGATGAAGTTCCTATTGATACTTTTTAAGAAGTTTTTCAAGTCATTACCAAAAGGTTGAATTTGATAAAGAACCAAACCTAACTTAGAAGAAAGTTCCATGATGTGATTGGGAGAAGAAACTTCTTGAGCAACATGAGGAAGTAATCTTTTTTCAGAACATAAGCTTGAATCGCCTTTAGAGGATTCGAAATGAATTTTCTTGCTAGGAAGAAGCACAGTCCAAATATCATCTTTTCTACTAAATTTTAAGATTGATAAAGAATACATCATTTGAAAAACAAATTAAGTGATATTGTCATAGAGAATCAAGACTTATATAAACCTCTTTTTATTTTTCTCTAAACAAGAAAACAGTTAAAAAAAGAAAATAGTCATGAGTTTCTTAATTTAGTTCTAGAAGTTACGAAACAAACTAAAAATATTACAATTTCCATAATCATTTTTCCTATAATTCTTGAAGAAGAAAAGAACAATATTGAAGGGAAACACGGATAATTCACGGGAATTGGTTGAATCTGATCAATTTTACAAGATGAATTGAGCAATTGTAGTCTAAAACAGATGATGTTACCCAAAATATAAGATAATCAAATAGAGTGACAAATTTAGTTAATCCTTTCAACAACATCCTAAGTTTAAATATCAACGATATGATTAGATAACTTTATCTAAGTGCATGACCATCCTATCCTATATATAGATGTTCCCATGGATTCTAGTCTCGACTTTAAGAGCCAGAGGCAGGGAGAATTCTATACATAGCATAAGAAATGTTGATACCCACATCGAGTCATTACATTTTGGACTTACTCTTAGCAATGTAATAACATCTTGAGTCAGATTTTTCATTATTATGACTCTTATCCTTTTATAGGTGCTTGGAAGATAATTACGATGACCAACTTAGGAATTATAGTCATACAACCTTTAGAAAATGAGACTCATATCCTGAGATACACTCATTATATGTGGAGGTGAAGATTATTATCTTCTTAAGAAAAAATTTAAGAGAAGAGAACACTATGTATTATCAACATACTAGGATCCCACACATTATTTTATAGAAACAAGAAAATGTGATTCATCGATTCTTCATGTGGTGTTAGAATTGATGTTCGAGGATCATGTATGTTAGGTTTTATGTTATAATTAATGGGAAACATCTGATATGGCTAGTGTTGGAAAACAATATATAAAATATGAATTTTAAGGTTTTAAGAAAATAAATAAATTCTTGTTTCTTTTGTGAATGAAAAACTTATTAGTCCCACATTGGAGAGTTTCCAATCTTAAGCTGTTTTAAGAGAATATAAATTAAAATTATAAGTCCCACATCGGGGAGATCCCTCTTCTTAAGTTGTACTAGATTATTATATACACAAGCTTTTCTCAACCTATTGAATCATCCAAGGAAAAAGGGTTTCTCCATATTTTTGGAAAGACCAAAAGAATAATAATTTATTATTATTTTTCTTAAACTTTTTGAGATTTTTCTTGAAGGGTTTTTCTGAGTTGTCAAGCTCAAGTTGAGCATCTACTACGAGTGCTAGTAGTAGGTGTAGTAGGGTGTTTTATCCTGGAGGTATCCGCCCTGTGGAGGCTATAGCATTACTCTTGAGTGTAGCCGGGCGCTAATGTCTTAAAGACAGCATGTTGAACACGTGACTCACTCTTTTTTTTTCCAAAGTTTTCCATGTTGTTGTTGCGGAGATCCGGGGAGCTCATCCGTTTCGTCAAATCGATCACTTCGATTAAAAAGGAGCGAAGTAACAAAACTTTTGTTTATTTGATTTTTTTTCCTTATTTTTGATTATTGCACCCAACAATCTTAAGACATTAGTTATATAGTAATAATCATAAATGAATGATCGATTTGTGAATCGTTGACATTGATATTATATTGGAAAACTAATGATGTTAATTGTGGAGTAAAAATAAAATTGAGTTTTTGGTCAGATGTAGAGTTTCGAGGTTATATCTTAACCTAGAAGGAATTTAGGTAAATCTTTTTAACCAAACATATTATACATATTTATAGTTACTCACACCAAATTTCAGAATTTTTGGAGTTGTAAAAGTATTTTTTAGATATTTTACAAAACTGATAAACGTTGCTGAAAAATTCTGACGGGAAGATAATGTTGTTGACTAAATTAGTTTTCTTGGCTTAATTATGAGTTTTTTGAAATGGTGGTTCAAATGAAGTTTGTATATATAGATGTTATATTCAAAATTCATATTTAATTTTCTGATTCGGGATTGTAGTTTGTGAGATATGGTGTTTGCAAAAACGTTACGCATGTTTGTCCAAGATATCCATAACTGTGTCAAAGCTCTAGATTAGTGTGAGATCTTGCAACCATTTATAATGGTATTTTGTCACTTTGGATATAACATGAAAAACCGGTACTAGTGAGTAATTTTATCTATAATAGACTTGAGGTTTTAATTTAGTTGAAATATTTCTCATAAACAAATTAGAGCAAGTAACGAATTGATTTTTGTGACTTAAAGTGATAATCTCTTATATGTGTTAGATTAGTATCACATTGCTAATGAATAATGAGATGTTGAATTAGTTGTGTATGAAATATGCATTGTGTTATAAATCACTTTGATTATATGTGCTTTGTGTAGTATCAATTGGCATGAATCACATGATTGGTTAATAATTGTGTATTATCAATTTCTATGGTGATTTTTAAATTATTTTGAATATGTTACCTTTTGTTGATGAGAATCATAATACACTATTATACCATAGTCATATAAATAGTGAGGTATAAAGTATCTTTTAGTAACTAGTGCAACAAGAAAGTTAAACGATCAAATGTGTTTTAACTGATACGCATGTACACAAAAATCGTTTGGGGGTTTTATTACCAAGTTTTGTTACTTACTGATGATAGTGATAATATAATGAAGAGAGACTTAAGTAACTTGATAACTATATGTTGGTAATAAATATTTTGATAAAATAAGCACTTGTAATCTTTTGATAATTTGATATTACCTATGTCGAACGAGAGTATCAACCAATTTTTTAATCCTAGTTGTTAAGAAGTTATATCATTTGAAATTGAATGATAGATTAAGTGTTAATCTGTGATAACTTATGTTTTTTAGTTGTGCGTTTATTTCCTCTGAATAGAGAATTGTATATTCAAATTTGAATGGAACAATTGACATTCTTACTGTGTTAAGTAATTTTACTTTTCAGTGGAGATGATAAAAAGAATTGGTTGGAAAATACCTGAAGTGCTGGAACGTGTGCTCCAGAAAAGACATGTTTTGTCTTCTATAAAGAATGGAAAAGATCAAAATCATTTTCATGAACAACTCAACTATTAAAACAGTTGAAGAAATAGGTAAATGATGTGCAAGGCTTGTCAGGTATGGAGATTAATCAAATTATGATATCATTCTCAATATGTGCATTGCGATTTAAAAACTAGTGCCAATTGTTATCTACCTAAGTTACGATGAAATGTTAAACTTGGAAGTATGGTCTTGTGATGCTTTGAGTGTTAGCTTAATAGAACAAGACAATAGTAGATAAAAGAGAAAATCGTCAATGAATTGAGAATGAATACATGAACATGTTAAATTACAATGTTGGTATAGAATACCATAATATGATTTTGTGGCGTGTCTTAGTTAGGTGCAACCTAAAGGACACATAATTGTAGTTTCTTATATATATAAATCCTGATAACTGTAGGAGGGGAACCTTATGCCTCAACTATGGGGGTATAAGATGGAAACAAGTATTTGTTTGATTTCTCAAGCAGATTCATAAAAGACCATAGAATTATATGTTTCCTACCATGTAGACCTCATTTGTGGGGGTCTAAGGTGAGAATGAAAAAGTCGACTTCTTTGGAAAATCATTGCATATAATGACCAAAACTTTAGTATGATAACTTGTAAGTTCTGAAGTTAACAACATTTGAACAAAATAAAATTTATTGCTGAGGATGTTGAGTTCTCGACAACAATTTTCTGAGGTCGGGTTCTCACACTAGATAGAATAAGTTAGACAGAGACTTGACTTTATGAAATTCTTATTAGAGAATAAAGTAGTGATCTCTTGGAACATACTCACATGACACTAAAATTACTACGTCACGCATTGTTTGTCATTATTGTTAGTATGCTACATTAGATGGATGTTAAGTAAGTATACTTAAATGGTTCGTCAAAGGTGTACAAACCTTAATGGTTTGGTTAGCGCTAGGGGGTAAAGGTACAGACCTATTACACCTTCATATACTTTACTTGAACCAAGTTGTAAGTCAATAATCTAGCAATATTGTCATGTGATGATGATGAATACTAGTGATGTGACACTAATGAATTTGATAAGTGTATTTACACTAAATCAATTGAAGATGCATATGTTTAGCATGCCTTTGTTATGTGTTTTACAACCACTAACAATTTTTTGTTGTTTAAAGTTTGACATGAAACTAATATGTTGTTGAAGTGGTATAAAGGATCAGAAAAAATAAAAATCAAATTTTGATGATATAGTTTCTGTCAAATGTGTTTAATGTGTATTGTAAAATAAATGTGCATTCTCCCATTTTAATCCTGGAGGATCACATGGATATTCTGATCAAAGGACAAGAGAATTGGGATGCTTGAGGTACATATTTAATTTCAAATATGTGATATATATGGCACTAACTTTTTGAGGAAAATGTAATGACCGTACTAGTATTTGTATCTTGTATATGAATTTATATGCTTTACAACCACCTAGAAAACATGTGACTTTTACGATTTGATTGAAAGACTAAGTTGTTGTAGACAAGCATGATCTAAAGAATCATTGGAACCAGAAGAAATTCTGATGGAAATGGTCTTTGTCAAACTCGATACGTTTAATGTGTGTCGTAAATATGCAGTGAATTAGGTGTACAAACACACTTGTGACCCCAGAAGAATTAGTGGGATGATCTGATCAGAAATTTACAGTACTTGAGGTATATTTGAAATTGTGTATATGTGCATGATACATATTGGAATGACCTTAAGAGATGTTGTGATTTCATGCTTTGGAGAGTCTTAGCCTATGTGTGCGCCCTCTTAATTTGTATCAGTAGTTGGAAATATTCCAACAAACATGAGGAACTCGACTGAGATGAAATCAGAGTTCGCTGGCTTAATTTAAAGCATGAGAGGAAGTTGAATGGATAAATCATTTTTTGGAAGGCATTCCTCTGTGACCGAAGCCTGTGGCCACCATTGCTGAAACTCAATTGACTATGTAATTCTAAAGTAAATGAGCAATTGGCAAAGTCTAGACAAACTCGGAGAAGGCTAATTCGGTAAGACAACTACTCTTTAAGAAAATAAATAAATTCTTGTTTCTTTTGTGAATGAAAAACTTATTAGTCCCACATTGGAGAGTTTCCAATCTTAAGCTGTTTTAAGAGACTATAAATTAAAATTATAAGTCCCACATCGGGGAGATCCCTCTCTTAAGTTGTACTAGATTATTATATAAACAAGCTTTTCTCAACCTATTGAATCATCCAAGGAAAAAGGGTTTCTCCATATTTTTGGAAAGACCAAAAGAATAATAATTTATTATTATCTTCTTAAACTTTTTGAGATTTTCCTTGAAGGGTTTTTCTGAGTTGTCAAGCTCAAGTTGAGCATCTACTACGAGTGCTAGTAGTAGGTGTAGTAGGGTGTTTTATCCTGGAGGCATCTGCCCTGTGGAGGCTATAACATCACTCTTGAGTGTAGCCGGGCGCTAATGTCTTAAGGACAACGTGTTGAACGCGTGACTCACTCTGTTTTTTTCCAAAGTTTTCCACATTATTGTTGCGGAGATCCGAGGAGTTCATCCGTTTCGTCAAACCGACCACTTCGATTAAAAATGAGCTAAGTAACAAAACTTTTGTCTATTTAATTTTTTTCTTAATTTTGATTATTGCACCTAACAGCTAGTTGAGAGATCATGTTGGGTTTTGAATTTCCATATGACCTTACAAGATAGGAAATATCCTTATGATTAGTTTGAGAGGATAATTGAATTAATAGTTGCAGATTCGGCTGTATAGGAATGGGGCAAACAAGCTTCGTGTATTGCAAATTTGCACAAAGATACAGAGTCATAATAAGGGTAGAGTTGGTATTTCGAAACCAGTTCCTTCTTATCATTTTTTACTTTGATCCAACATTAACTAGAATTTCGTTAATTTCTTTTCCTCCTTAAATCGGTTCTTTCCCTCCCTATAACAAGACTTTATTACTTCAAAAGTTATTATTTAATTTCTAGGGTCTAATTTCTTTAGTTCACATACGATATCATATCAAGTCAATTCAACCGTCGAAGGGGGTTGAGTTGACCTTTTCATGAATCAAGATATATTAATTCGGTTTTCAAAGAAAGATACTAATTAAGTTTAATTGAAACTTTAAATATATCTCGATAGTTTTATAAATGAAGGAAAATTAAAATCATTGATTTTTTTTAAAAAAGTTTTAGAAAATAACATTTCTCCAAAATATGTTAGTATTTTATATTAGGGAATTTTTTTTCTAGCCAATTTTCTTTATTTTTTATATCAAACACTCACCATTAAGAGCAACACCAATGGGATGGACAATTTGACTAATTTGTCAATTACCACCCCATAGTGGGATGGATAAATCTAAAATTTGGGTTGCCAAATTGGCAGTTGAAGGGATTTGCCAATTGAGGCTTAAGTTGGGTCGATCAAATCAACTTGAGACGATCGACTCATGTTGAGCCGCTCGGCCTAGGTTAGGCCGAGCATCGTCTCATGTTGAGAGGATCGGCTCAACATAGGCCGAGTGAAATATTTTTAATTTAAAATATAGTTAATAAGTTAGTTATTTTAATTTATTATATATATACTGATTTTAAAATAGAACCGGTCCCACTTAACAAAAAATTTATTTGTTTGTATAAAAACGGATCCACTAATTAAAAGAAATATTTGTTTATACAAAAATTGGGTCCACTTGGCTAATTTATCAATTCTCCACTGTCCAAAATCGAGTTTGCCAAGCCATGTGACTTGGCATATTGGCTAAAATGTCAATGCCCACTGGAATTGCTCTAAGATATTATTTATTTAAAACCCATAATTATATATAATAGTTTTACGTTACAAAAGTAACCTTCCTTCTAGTAAGGAGATTTAAAAAAGTTAGTTTTTTTTTAATAAAAAACGTGAAAAGTCAAAAATTGTTATAAATCAATGTATTTACTAAGATACCCCGGTGTCTAAGACCTAGGAATTACTACGTAATCCTATATACAAGACCCGTTTAACCCCTAATCCATCCATCAAACCCGGTTTAACCCCTAGTCTCCAAACAATTTTTTGGACTGATTTTGTGACTCGCTCGTCCGACTCACGTGAATGTAATAAAAATTATATTTTCAATATTCCATATATACTCCTTTCTTGTTTGAACTATAAATCTAGCGGAAATCAAATCTTCCAAAAAAAATTTGGCAGCTCACAAATCCTATTTCCTCTCTCTCTGCTTCAGTTGGTGTTTTTTGGTTTTAGGGTTTCGATTTCAAATCTCCAGGTATTTTTCTTTAATCTTCTTCTCTGCTCTTATAATTGTTGTTTATGCTTTGTTCAAGTTTTTTTTTTCAACTGAAATCATGATAATCAACTTGATTTCATGTTTTTGTTTGTTTCTTACACTGAAATCCCGATGATTACGATTTCTATGATGTACATTTTGTTGAATTTCATGATCGATCTCGTTTTTGTTCGTGTTTTAGTTTTTCTTTTGATCTTTGAAACTGATTTTTGTAATCGTTCTATTTTTATCATTAGATCATCGTATTCAGTTTTTTTACATGTTGTTTGATAATAGGTTTTATTTGGTTTTCTTTTATTTTTTCAGGAAATCATGATTTTTGTTCTTTCTTATGGATGTTTTGAATGATTCTTCAGTACATATTAATACGTACTGTTTTTCTAAACTTTTCGATATATACTTTTTATAGTATACCATTTTTGAATCAGTACATATTTGTTTTCACTTTTTGTCTGTTATGTGTGAATCTATAATATGTATGATACTTCTAAAATAGTACATATTATGTTGTACTGTAGATTTAGTATTCCTATCATCTTAAAATATGTGTTTTGATTTTTGTGTTTGTGTTATTTTATTTGGATCACATTTCTTCAGGTTCAACATGTCAGGTGTTGGTTCTAATCCAAATAGCTTTTGCTACTCTCATGTATACCACAAGTAACACCACATTCCATATTTGGTTACGTTATCTTCGACTTTGGAAGATTTGAACTTTACTATTTGTAATGCGTGGAGCTGGTTGACTCCATCAACTATTGTTGTTAATTATGTTGAAAATGGAGTGAAAGTCCCTGTGCTTGCTGATGTATCTCTTCAAGGGCTTGCTGCATTATATTTTACGAAGAATTCAGATTTCTTTGAGTTGCATGTTGATGTTGTGTTATCTGGTGCATCTAGTTCTTTGACAAGTGCTGATCTTGACAACAGTGCTGAGTTGGTTTTGAGTGCTAGAAAAAATTATTTGAAAGATTCTAAATAGGTTGCAAGTGTTCTTTTTTCTGATGATTGGGAGAATCGTTTTGAAGATAAATACCATCTCTTCCATGGTGGTGTTGAAGCTGTTCGGTTAGCATGTGAGAAATATTGTTTGAGGACTGGATATAAGGTTAAAAAATTGAAGAATGACCTTGAGAGATTCACAGTGAGATGCATCAATGACTGTTGCTCTTGGATGCTTCACGCGGTTGCCATGAATGGGTCTTTGGATGTGTTTAAGATAAATTATTACGTAGGTAGGCACACTTGTGGTGCTGGTTATAGGTTGAGGAGTCCAACTGTTTCGAGGAAGCTTGTAAATCATTTAGTTCATGAGCGTGTCAAACACAACTCTCTCATAAAGCCGTAAGAGATTATGGATTATATTAAAGTTGGTGGAGGGATCAACATCAAGTATCACCACGCATATCATGCATTAGAGTTATCGCATGAAATGATTTTTGGTGACGATGTAAAGTCATACACTGATCTTGTTTGGTGGGTCACTGCTGTTCGGGAAACCAACCCAAGGTCTTATATTGATTTTGATTTCAACGACGCAACAAAGAGATTCCAAATACTTTTTATTTTCTTTGGAGCTTGTAGAGAAGGTTATAAACTTTGTCGTCCAATGATCTTTTGTGATGCGACATTTCTTACGGGGAGGTTTAAAGGAGGTCTAATGGCTGCGACATATCTTAACGGCAATCAAGGTAACTTTTTTATATGGTACATATTTTGATATTGTAACTGTTTTTTATGTACTTTAGGATCATACACATCATACATAAAGTGCATATTGATATACACTGTAGGTATAACATAATTTGAAGGTGCAGACATGAAGTACATATTGATATGGTCTTTTATATTTGTTTTCCAGGTTTTTATCCTTTTGCATATGTGCTGGAGGGATATTTATGGAAAATAAATTTATTATTTTATTATTACTATTTATATTTTATTAATGTTATTTTTAGTAAAAAATAATTAATTTTCGGATTTATTATTTAGGATAATTTTAGAAGAGTCTAGAAGCTTATTTAAGAGTTTTAATAAGTTATGAAAGTTGCCTAAAGGTAGTAGATACATTGCTAAACAAGTTTATAGGTTTTTGATAAGTTTAGGGTCTGTTTAGTAGGAGTTATCTATACAAGGAGCTCCAAAAACGAAAATTAGAGTTTGAGTCGGGTTTTTTCATCCTTTCTTGACTAGCAAGTTAGGGTTTTTCCCAAGTCTATAAAAGAGTCCTCCATGTATTATTTTAGTGAGTTGAATTTGATTAATAAGAATTATTTTCTTAAACTTGTTCAAGTTTAATCGATTATTGTTTATAGTAGGGAAACCGAAGTCTAAATAATTATCGTTGTTCATAGTCGATATTCCTAGGGATATTTGAAGTCTGAACAAAACCTTTTTTTTCTTCCTTTTCTTTATTATCCGCTGCATCAATATGCATTAGTTCCTGGCGAAAATAATGATAATTGTCACTGGTTTATGGACAATCTTAAAAAAGTTGTGGACCATCGTCCGATCACCTTTTTGACTGACCGAGGTGAAGGTTTGTTGAATGCAATTCCTGAAGCTTTTCCTGATTCTTATCATAGCTATTGTTTTTTCCACTTGAAAAAGAACTTACCCATCAGTAAGGATGATGAAAAATATAAAGAAGTGATAGACTGTTTCCAAAAACCAACATATGCGCTTTCTCCAGCAAGATATGAAGAAGGTCTTCAAGAAATGGTTTATCTAGGAAGACCTTGGGTTGCTCAATACTGCCGTAACATTCCTAGGGAAAAGTAGTCTAGTGCATACTTCCCAGGATGTAGGTATGGTCAGACTTCTTCAAGCATTGCCGAGTCTTTTCATAACTGGATTCGCCGCGAGAAGAAGTTACCTCCTTGTGCTCTCTTTGATACAATCAGGTTTTTAAAAGTTTCTTGTAACACTACAAGTATATATGTACTATATGTATAATATGTTTGTTGTTTTTTAATTTTATTTGTCGTGTAGGCTACGGGTAATGGAGTTGATGTATGAACGTCGTGAAGAAAGTCTTTTGATGGATCCAGAACTCTTAACCCTTGTGTATCAAGCCTTGCTTGAACTACACATACAAATTGGCCGTCCTTGGAAAATTAGTCAGTCATATGCTCACGTCTTTGAAGTTCATTCCCCAAGGTTAGTTATTTTAGGTAACATGCTCTTTTGAACTGAAATATCCACTAAACTAGTTTTTAGGGAAACTATCAAATATGTGCAGATTATATTCTTTTTTTGTTTGTGTAATGCAAATATCTATATATACTGCGTAAATAATATGCTTGGTTTTCTTGTTTGCAGGTCTTATATGGTAGATCTACAACAAAAGAGTTGTACTTGCCAAAGATGGCGCGTGTATGGTTTTCCATGCTCGCATGCTATTGCAGCTATTGCTGCATGTGGGGGAAAGTTCCTTGATTATATCGACGAATACTTCAAAGTTAGCTGTTATCGCCAGCTATATTCAATCGCTATCAGACCTGTTCCTAATCACGACAGGTAATTCTTTTAAGCAGTACATATTGATTTTTTTTTATGGTAGTATCATACATGAGAATGGTTTTTAAGAAGTAGATATAAACCATAAACTAAAACTAGCATAGTACATATTGATAACACATCAACAAAAACTGCACAAGTATAGTAGTTTTTTCTTATTTATGTTTTTCAATATACCACAGGCCTGATGAGTATACCGCATAAGATACTATTCTGCCACCAATAGTAGTTAGGGATCCTCCAGGAAGAAGAAAAAAGAACCGCATCAAGAGTGCATGGGAGAGGAGCAAAAATCTTGTTACATGTTTCAAATTGTAAATTGAAAGCTCATCACAACAAGGCTACATGCAATGTTATCCGTCAGTACCAATATACAGATGAGAATTAATTTCATTACAGTTTTTTTAGTATATTTTGGATTTAAATTCTTTTAGAAGATACTTGTCGCATTTTTTAGGTTTCTTTTTTCAGAACTTGTTTGTGTGCCAACTGAATTATGTTCTTAATGACAGAATATGAATTTGATGATATAAATCTTATATTTTTCTCCATCTTAAAATATGTATGAACAATTGGTTGAATGTCATTCACTCTATACGGGGGTCGAGGGGGAAGCGCCCCCTCGTTTTAGTAATACATTTTTATTTAATTAGAGTTATTAGTGATTTTTATTCCCAATATATTTTTCTTTTATTTTAGTAATCTTGTAGTTGTTATAAAAATACAAAAAAAATGTACATAAACAAAGTAATTTTTTAAATTCATATCAATATTTACTTCATAGTACATTTCAATATGTACTTGTTTTAGATTATGAATCTATTGGTTCAGAGATTCAAAACAAAGTACATATCAATATGTACTTCCTAGCACATATCAATTTGTTCTTCCTTTCCATATAACTCTAAAATTAAATAGAAACCTAACAATGCTAATAAAGATCATCATATATATATATATAAACATAATAACTAAAAACCAAGTTGAATAGGTAGAAACCAATTACAATAAGTAAACACGATAAGACAGTTACTGAAGTACATACTGCGTAGAAAGACTATCCACAAAACCCTGCCCAGCAAAAACCAAAATACAACAACTTATCTCCTCAGACCAAGATCTACAAACATATCTGAATTACTATGCAGTTAAACATGTATTTTCATTGGGAGGGTTCCCAACTAATTTCAGGATGAGTGGCTGTCAACAACCTGCATGCTAACTTGATTCTTTTCATCTGAATCTTCTTCATCAGTTGTTCGTCATCTCCCAAACTTTTCCTATCACGATCAATCTTTGATCTCCTCTTTATAAAATGCATCACATACAGAAGGCAATCTGGCCAGATTCCTTGTTGTGGACAACCATAGTCAGTCAACCGTACGGTGCTCACCATCTTTCTTTTATGTTCATCCAAGAACTGATTGATAGGGTTGAACAGGTCCTCCGACATTTTCTTTGCATTCTCATAGCAATGGTCCCTGAATGCCACAGATGAGTTGTAGTGTGTAAATTTCTCTGTTTCAAACTCAAACTCCAACAGGGTCCAATGCTTGTTGCCATGGCACATTGGTACAAGGATCTTTTCTATGTCATTGCTTATTTTCAAGATTTGCATAATGACAACAGTCACTTCTGCCCCCTTAAAATAGTCTGGCTTGTCCACATGATACTGAAAATTGGAAACGTTTAATAGGTTATTTCACAAAAGTATATATCAATATATACTTTTTTCATAACCAATGTTCAAAATTAAAAGAAGAAAACAACACATACCCAAGCAGCTGGATCCAGGTGCAACACCTTAAAGTATTTTCTTTCTTCCTCAGCATTTGCTTGGTCGTCTTCAGACGCCAGTTGAAGCTTATCTTGAGCATAGTTGAGAAGATCTTGCTCTAATGCTCTGTTGAAGATCAAATCTTCCATTGTAGCCCAGCTGACGCAGATACCACCTCCATTCTCTACTTTCCAAGCAACCAAGCTGCACATTTATAACAAAAACACATATTGAAGTAAGTTTTTTTTTATATGTACTCCAAAACTTACTTGATTTGAAAGTAAAATGAAGGGTAGAAAGTACTTACATTCTTTTTCCTTTCTCAAAGTATGGAAGTAGAATCTCTATTTGTTCATCTGTCATATTCTCATAGAGTGGTGACTTATGAAGATCCATGAACTTCATTCTTGGTTTCTGAGCTTTTCAAGCTTTGTTATCTTTTCCCGTCTTTATCGTCTTTTTTCGCTTCTCAGTTTTTCGCTTCTTCTTTTCAGAAAACATACTTCCACTATCAAATAATGGATCTTTCTTCTTTCCTGGATTTTCACGAGTTACCCGCCTGCTAACTTCTTCTCGAATTGGTACTGACTTCTTTGCAAGAACCTTTGGTTTTGCTTTCGCTTTGGCAGCGGTCATCTTGGAAAGTTTGGTTGCTAGTGGCACGTCGCTTGACGTTTGGGTTGTTTTAACTTCATGTTCCTGCATTTTTGAATCCAAATTTTCAGTACTATATTTGAATCATATTTTTTCAAACAACGACAAGAAATGTAAATTACCACAAGTAGAAGATATACCTCCTGGTCACTTTCATGCTCAGGTGTTACTTGAATCGCATTCTTCTCTGGTGTAATTTGGTTTGGCTCAGATGTAGCTTGTTGAACTTCTACACGTCGCAAATCATTTCCAAATAAATTATCAAAATATTTTCGAATGTCAATCCCAAACAGGGTATTGCTTGAAACAGTACCATTGTCTTGGCTGAGAGATGCATATTCTTCATCATAAACTTCCCTGCTGGAAATGGCTAAGTCCAAAAATTCTTCAAATGTGAACTTTTTGATGTCTTCCATCTTAGCCATCTCAGTAAACAAAGGGATTTTCATATCGATGAAGTTGTCGACCAGGGTTTCAACGTCTTGTTCATCTGGGTTCTACAACATCCCTTTAATCGCTTCAAGACTCTGGTCTACAGCATCAACCACCTTCTTCATTGTTTTTTGTTGAAGTCCAGCTAAATCATCCTGCAACCATAGAGTTTTATTCATGATAGTTAAATACATACTGATATGTACAGTTATATGACAATAATAAAACACATTGTAATCAAGTACATATTGATATTTACAGCTATATGACAATAATAAAACACATTTGTAATCAAGTACATATTGATATTTACAGTTATATTGATAAACATATTTGTAATAAAGAGTGAAACTAGGCAGCATTACTTACCCATGAGTTACTTTTCTCCTGCATCTGTTTGACCTCTTTCTCCGTGTCAGATTTAGCCCATGTTTTAATAACATTAACATCAACACCACAGAACTTGTGCACTGAAGGTGGTGTTGACAATGCAACATCAAATGGTACCCTTTTGATGGTGGTGTCACTCACATCATTTTGTTCATCTTCTGTTGAAATCTGAACAGTTGGCACTTCTTCTCCCAAAACTACTTCACCTTTTGTTATGTTTTCACAAAGAGGATCCGTTGGAGTAGTAGGAGATGGGAATTCTCCTGTTGGGTCAGTGCCTAAATGAGTGGGACTACCATCAATTGAGTCTCGAAACTCTTCTTCAGTTTTAGGCTGCATGGGAGAAGCTTTCATGTATATGTCATTCAACATTTGCAGAAGCTTTGACGCATCAAGCGGTTCATCCTCATGCTGCATGGTGTTTGCTTCACCCTATTTTTTAAATATTGTCTTTCTCAATTTTTCATATCTTCCTTTCCAGTTATCTTCCTCCACTTCCTTCCCTGCAGTTTCTTCTTTATCTTCTTCCTTTTCATCTTCACTCTTCTCTTCTGCAACTCTTCTTGTGATTCTATTCAGAATTTGTTTTTCTTCATTTGTATATTGAACCTTGAAATTTTCATTGAACTGTACCAAAACAACAAAATATGTACTCTGAAATATGTATTATAAAAACAAGTTTTTTCATGAGGTACATATCAATATATACTGTAGAATAAAAAACATCATACATTCAATACATATCATTGTATACTGTAGGATAACACAACATCATAAATGAAGTAAATAAGTACATATTTTTCTTACCTCATATTCAGTTGTATCAATGTCTTTTTGGAGTTCATCACATAACTTTGACAGATTCCATTTGGCAGCTCTCGGAACAAACATTTTTTCTGGAATCGTCTTTATTTCCTCCGGTTCCAGCAAATATGTATGCTCTGCATACCAAATCTGTTTTGGAAAAAAAAAATCACCAACACAAAGTTAAAAGTAAATCATGATTTACATTGAGTAAACTACTAAAAATATTTTTAGTACGTATTCTTACCAACAAATAGTTCAGACACCCTGTAGTATTCTCGACTGCATTTACATTGTCATTTAGTGACTTTTATAGGTAAGAATGTATCAAATTTGGCCATGACACATTCTTTGCAGCTTCGAGATCCTCCACAAGACCAATGTACTTTTCAGTCAAGGCATGTACATCTTTTGTTGTTAAAAACAAAATGATACACATGAACAGGCATATAAGCCTTACAAGGTCTTCAACATCTCTGACTTCTTGACTTTTTTCCTCGATCCCTTCTTCACTTTCTTCTTCTTCATTTTCTTCATTACTCCCATTTTCTTCAGCTTCTTCATCACTTTCCTTTTCTTCAGATTCTTCAACTTTCTTCTTAGTTGATGCCTTTTTTCTTAGAAGTTTCAAGACTTCTTCCTGTATCCTCACTCTATTTACCTTTTTAGTTTTACATCAGAAAAGAACCTCTGGAAGAAAACACTATTTCTATATCCACCCCTTGATGTCAGCATTATATCTTCATTTTATCTTTTTCCTGCTCTTGGCATTCCAAAGATAACACCTACTTCTTCAGGAGTGGATGTCAGAATATGTGAAACTCCATGCCTTTTGAACCCAAATGTGAGCTCATCCGCAACTTTATTTCTCTTATAACACTTTATAAGATTGGTCACATCAGTTTCATTCTTCATCCAGTGATCTGCACCCATATTTGTGTACCAGAACATCAGAAAAAGGTTCCCATATGATTGTTCACTAATTATCCGCAACTGAGTTTCACTCAACTCAAGCTTTTCTGCCTTGATTGCTTTAACAAGTGATAAAATCCCTATGAAACCACTTATAAATATCTTCCTAGCAGGTGCAGGTGATTTTGTCTTCTTTGTGGTTTTCTTCACACCACCTGCATAATGAACACACTGTCAATATCCCTAAAGTATATCAATATGTAGTATAATATAGAACAAAATATATATTTTTGATATGTTGATATGTATCTGTTATATCATGAACAAAGTATACATTGATATGTACTGATCCAATTCAAGATTAGAACAAAGTACATATCAATATATACTTATCTTGTATGCAAGATCTAGATGCTATAGTATAGAACAGTATACATCTATATATATGCTTTATATCTATAACATGAACAAAGTATATATTGATATATACTGATCCAATTCAATATCTAGAACAAAGTACATATCAATATATACTTATCCTGCAATCAATATCTAGATGCTATAACATGAAAATAAGCATATACTGATATGTACTGATCAGTATATACTAAAAACCAAGTACATATCAATATTTACCCTATGTTGCATGCTAGATCTATGTGCTATAACATGAAATATATATATATATATATATATATATATATATATATATATATTGATATGTACCCATGTTGTATGCTATATCTAACTTCTATAACATGAACAAAGTATTTTATATATTGATATGCACCGATGATTAGAATCAGTACCTTTTTTGCCAGAAACAACAACAACCTTATTCTTCTTCTGGGATGTAGATGGAGAACGAACAACAAGAGCTTTCTTATTTTTCTTTGTAGATGGAGAATCTACAACAGGTGTTTCATCTTTTTCCGATGTTGTTGGAGAATCAACAACTTCATTATTCTTCTTCTTTTTTTATTTTGCTGGAGAATCAACAGCAGTTTGTTTCATTCTTTTTGATCTTGTTTGAGAATAAATAACTTCTTTGTTCTTCTTCGGTTTTGATTTTGCTGGAGAATCAAAAGAGTTTGTATCATTCTTATTGATCTTGTTTGAGAATCAATAAACTTCTTTGTTCTTCTTTTGTTTTGATTTTGCTGGAGAATCAACAACAGTTTGTTTCGTTTTTTTTTTATGTTGTTGGAGAATCAACAACTTCATTGTTCTTCTTCTTTCTTGATTTTGTTGGTATAGAATCTATTGTAGAAGCTTTCTTGTTCTTCTTCGGTGGTGGAGATTGAGGAGTATCGTGTTCTGCAATCACTGTTATACTTGTGTTGATTTTTCTCTTTGTACCCATTTTAGCTGGAAAATATGCAGTAGTATAATGCTGAGAGTAGCTTAGGTTTGAGTTGTATAATGCTCAAAGAAATCAAAGCCTGCTATTACAGATTTCGATTTTGGTTTTTTGGTCTTTGTTTTTGGATTTTTGTTTCAGGTGTTTTCTGATTTTGATTTTTCCATAGATTTTAAGGTTTTAGTGAAGTAATGAAGTCGAGTAATGTGGGTGGAGTAGATGAAAGTGTGAGTAGTGGAGGAGGTGGAGGACGTGGGCTGGTTACACGTGATGGGTATAATAGTAATTGGAAGTTTTCAAATGGTTTTTGGACTTATGGTTAAATGGGTTTTCCCGGGTGGACTTATGGTTAACTTGGTCCGGGTTTTTTGGACTAGTCAGCAAAAATCCCGTCTAAGATTAGAGTTTTCAAATACTTGGATACCAAATCTCTTATCCCTATAAATATAGACTTAAACTCTTGTATTCTACACACATTAATAAGAATTCTCTTTTTTCCTTCTCCCTATTTTGTATCTTCTTCTCCTCTTTCTCTATTTATAACACGTTATTAGTATATTCTTATCGCTGAACAACCATTCCGATCGATTTTCGTGTTTTATTTTTAAAAATATAGTCGATCATCTTTTCTTTTTTTTCTTCTTCTTATTTTTGTAGAAACAAAAACCCTAATTTTACTTTTTTAATTCGGTTTAATTTTGTGTTTCAATCTAAGTTTATATAACTTCAAACATAGCATATACTTTTGCATATTTGTTAGTTTGGATGTTTGTGTATATATCGTTAAGTTTGGCTCAATTATAGCCAGTATCATACGATGATCAGTAAAATCAATTACTATACACATCCATGTCCGTTGTTTTATCACACTAAATACTAATAAATTAATCAAATCTCGGTTGATTTTTAACTCCGAAGAGATTTTGTATTAAGATACAACTACGTCTACTGTTTAATATCATATCTATATGATTTTAGTTTAGTTTCAGGTATAACTTAAGCGTGAAACTAAGTTGTGCAACTATGATTTCTCAATCAATTTTAATATTATTTTATTGAAACTTTTTTCCGTTTGCACAGTCGACTGAACTTTGCAATTTGGTGTTATTTATATGAAAAAAATAATTAAATTAAATACCATACATATTGCTAATGAAGTGATACTACTGTGATAGACTTTCCAATAATCTTAATAATATTATTTTATTGATTATTTTTCACAAGTTGATTTAACTTTTGTGATTGTTTTTCTGTAGATCACTACAAGAAAAACGGGTTTAAGCGTCTAAAATCTTAGCAGGAGCTTGGAAATTTAGTCGCTTAAATAGTTTAAGCGTCTAAAATTGCAACTGCCAAATTTTTTGGCGGCAATAAACATGTGTCCACTATTATTTAGCAACGAAAAAATACACTTAATCGCTAGATCCTTTGTTCAAGTAATTTATAGCAACTAAAATAATGAACATGTAGCTATTCACTTTGAGGCACCGACTCGTAGCAACAACAAAATAAATTGGTTGCTCAAACCTCTCTCAGCAACTAAGTTTGAGCCACAACCAAATATGTTTAATTGCTAGATCTGTTTTTCAAGTAACTTGTAGCAGCTAAAAGTTGATCATGTAGTTATTCACTTTGAGGCACCGACTCGTATCAACAACAAAATAAATTGGTTGCTCAAACCTCTCTCAGCAACTAAGTTTGAGCCACAACCAAATATGTTTCATTGCTAGATACGTTTTTCAAGTAACTTATAGCAGCTAAAAGTTGATCATATGGCTATTCACTTTGAGGCACCGACTCGTAGCAACAACAAAATAAATTGGTTGCTCAAACCTCTCTCAGCAACTAAGTTTGAGCCACGACCAAATATGTTTAATTGCTAGATCCGTTTTTCAAGTAACTTATAGCATCTAAAAAAATGATCACGTAGCTATTAACTTTGAGGCACAGACTCATAGCAACAAAAAATGAATTGGTTGCTCAAACCTCTCCCAGCAACTAAGTTTAAGCCACCACCACATGTTAAAAATGAATTACTTGAGGGAGAAAGATAAACCGTGTGATTAAAATCCATCAAAGCTTTATATCTGGTTTTATCTAGTCATACGGATTGTGATCCGTGTGACTCATTGGAAAAAAAAAATCAAAGCTTGCATATTATTGTTGGTTTCTGCATGATTAATAAAGAGAAAAAAAAAGTATGTACTTGACGTGGATCGAACACGCAAGATTTTGATCACAAGTCAAACAATCTCCCATTACGCCAAAGATCCTAAAGTTGACAGTGTACCTCACAGAAACTAATTACTATCTATGAATTTTTCAACCTTGTAACTACAACAATTACAAACATTTATAATCATCCATGAGAGAAAGAGAAGGATCCATTTACATGATTAGAATGACATTACATTTTAGTACTATTTTTCATATAAAATCCAAACGCAAATGAATTTTAAACTAACAATTCGTAGGCATCTTCACAAAAATCTATACAAGCAAAGGAAATTTTAGACCAATGTTATCAGAAATGTCGTTTGCCGAACATGCCGGATTCATAAACAAAATCCACAAAATAAAATCCACGCGAAATTCCTCGCCCAAAATCTGGAAAACCATTCACATGTCGGGTTTACGATGTTCCTACTCCTTCGTTTCCATAAGGGCAGCCTTCTCTTCATACTTCACTCCAACAACAAACTTGATGCTAACCTGCACAATATCACCACGCAGATACACAAATCAAGTTCATGAATATCATCGCCATCAGACTTGACTACCCCGGTTTACATACACCTCAACCCAAGCAATACTTGTTTCAGATCATAAGCAGCGTATTTATTAAAATCCAGTGGACTGTCTTTGTGCTCAGAAGGAATCAATCGACCGCAAGGTACAATTTGATAGCATTTAAGTCATATATTGGCGCCAATAAATGAATGTGTTCACAATATAAATTCAAACATCCTATCACGTATGCCTAGTGAAGAGTATATATCTAAGTGATGATTCAATTGGACCAGAATAAAATTGTCCATTGCCTATAATAGACGATAAAATAGACTATAAAGATAAGCATACGCGTTAGTATAATTTAAAATCATTTAACAGTTGGCTGCGATATTTGTTAAGGACTAAACACAAAAAAAAAATTATCTTTTCTAAACACAAATTCTGATTAAGTAAATAACGATGCAGGCATGAAATAACAGGAGTGATTATGAAAGTAGGAAAGAATGCAAAGAATTCAAATCTAACTTAATCTTTAGGTAATCTCGTCTACTTTTACCCAAAAGAACAACTAAGACTACCACCAAGACCAGCAGTGCTAAATCTGGCGCTTAGTCTTTAAAACTCATCGACGGACAAAAGAATTTACTGGACAATGAATTATGAATAATAGCAACGAAATTTCATTGATGAAACGTTTTTTTTTTGGACTTTTATCATTTTCTATTCTTTTTTTGAACTTAGATTAAAGTTAAAATAATTATAACAAAGACGTTTCATCATTATTTAAAAAAAATAGAAACCTTATAGTCTGGTGCTAAGTATAACATCACACAAATGTTGGATGTGTGTGCTAAGTTTTTCAAACAAAACTTAGTTATCTGCATTGTTATCTTCATTTTCATATAACCGAAATACTACCTCAGCACTCAAGAATCCAATACATGCAGCCTTTTTCTCCCGAATTGTTATCTGCATTTTCATATAAATTCAATTAGTTGCAGCATAAACTCTTTGCTTTGTGCGAAGTTGAATCTTCGATAATGACTAAACTCATGTGTCTGATATATATATATATATCTAGTTATATTCATATGTGCCTAAACCTTCAAACACATTTTTTTAAGGCATCACCTTATAAGATTAGCATGACTAACACAAAACAGTATGATCTATCTATTGTTGTAACTAGTCAGAAATCTTGTGTAGAAAGTGCAGCTCATTGCACCTCGAAATATGCTAAGAAATGAGTAACCAGTTGAATATCAAATATTCACTTTTTCATTAACTTCATGTTCTTCAGGAGTACTGAACGTGTAATGAACATTGAGAAAGATATTAACAGCTACAGAGCAAAAAAAGAAGAAAACAAAAAACAATGTTTACTAACAAGTTGCTGCTAAGTGCTAACATATTCAACCCAAAAACAAATTCAATAACACACAACAAACAAAGAAACACCACCACTGAAATCGAAGGGATACCAATTCCTAAATCCCCAATTTCATACCAAAACATAATGTGTAACACCCAAAACCTAATTCCTAAATACCCAATTTCATACCCAAAAAATAAAACCCCAATTTAGGCAAATAATCAAATTACACAGACGTTCATCAAATAACCAAAACTTAAAAACATACCGATGGTGGAGAAACATCAGATTTTGCTATTTGATTAAATCACACAGAAAACAATACCAGAGCAGTACCGATGGTGGAGAAATGGTTTTAAGTGAAGTTAGGGAAGTCTAAGCTTTAATGTGCAGTTAGAGAAGTGGTTTTTTGTCTGCAACTTATAAGTGTAAGGGTTTTGAGTTTGGTGAAGTTTCAGAGAATTGGAGAGGGAGAATAAAGAGTGCGGCAGGGTAAGGGTTTGAGTTTGGTGAACCCTGTGTGAACCCAAACCAACATGAGCTTCAAAAGCAGAAGGGCTCACCTGCTCATTCAACAATAAAATCAACAATATAAGAAAAGAGAAAAAAAAACCAAAGTGAATGCAAACCAAAGTGAATGCAAACCAAACAAAACAAAATCAACAATACACAATCAAAGAATCTCCTGTCTTACATACCACGGATGTTGCAGGTACCAAACCAAAGTGAATGCAAACAAAACCTACAAACCAATTCAGATCAGAAATCAAGCATCAAAGTATCAAATTCAAAACATGAAAACAAGACCAAGAGAGAGATGTTACTGTTTTGGCGTTGACAGCATCCCCAACCTTCATGAAAAGCATCAACTTGTTCTATCCATTATTCTAGATTCGGAGGTGATGGTGCAGTTGATGAAGAGAGATGAAGAGAGAGAAAAAAAAACGAAAATGAAGAGAATTGTTGTTTAGGGTTTTGAAAAGAAAAGTTTAACGGTGGATAAGCCACCTCATACGGATCACAGAAATTTTTTGATGGTCCAGATTCGATGTTGGATGCTCATACGGATTGTGTGTTAGTTACCATTGTGTATTAGTTACCAAAGTGTGTTAGTTACCATTGTGTGTTAGTTACAAGGTGGATAACGGATTTCAGATGTCAGAAGCAAAACGTAACGGATTTTGGAAATTAGGATTCATCAAAAATACTTGGGTTTTTTAATAATTAGGGTTCTTAGTTTATCAATCTCACTTGAATACATTCAAAAATTGATATAATTTGAGTAAGATCGATCAAAATTGAGTGTATTCAAGTCGGTTCGATAAAAAATTGAGTGAATTTTGGTGAGATTGATGAAATCATAGTTTCATATCGTTAGATTTGTTAGATTGATAAAAAAATAAATAAGTTTGATCGAAATTGGATAAAATTCAATAAATCAAAGTGAAATTGATGAAAAATTGATATAATTTGAGTAAGATCGATCAAAATTGAGTGTATTCAAGTCGGTTCGATAAAAATTGAGTGATTGTTAGTGAGATTGATGAAATCATAGTTTCATA
>JAJJMC010003991.1:8112583-8168213 GCA_023531435.1 Papaver californicum
TAATTTGAGTAAGATCGATCAAAATTGAGTGTATTCAAGTCGGTTCGTTAAAAAATTGAGTGAATTTTAGTGAGATTGATGAAATCATAGTTTCATATCATTAGATTTGTTAGATTGATAAAAAAAAAATGAATAAGTTTGATCGAAATTGGATAAAATTCAATAAATCAAAGTGAAATCGAGTGAAATTGATGAAAAATTGATATAATTTATCGATCAAAATTAAGTGTATTCTTGTCGGTTCGATAAATAATTAAGTGAATTTTAGTGAGATTGATGAATCATAGTTTGATATCGTTAGATTTGTTAGATCGATACAAAAATGAATAAGTTTGATCGAAATTGGATAAAATTCAATAAATATAAGTGAAATCAAGTGAAATTGATGAAAAATTAAGTTAAACCCTAAATGTATGTGTATTTGTCATATTGTGCTTGATGCCCTAGTCGATTGAGTATGAGTTTTCAAGGAAACCCTAAATGTACCATTGTTGTTCATATTATTCTTAATGACCTAGTCGATTAACTGAGAATCTTTTCTGGAACCCTAAATGGACTATTGTTTCATACTTTTCTTAATGACCTAAGGTTGATGGATATTTAGTTCAATATTACTCAATTTCACTCAAATTGTTTCGATCTCATTTAGTTTTATCATTTGTGTATTAACATGTTGACATTTTGGGTAAATCGTATCATTGCTTTGAGGGCTCACGAATAACCCAAATTGGAGAAATCAAAGTTGAATTGTAACAAAGGTTGATAAATAAATCGGATGCACGAGTTCGATTTAACATGGCAATTGTGATTTTTTAGACCTATAAACCTCCGCTAACTTGTCCGAAACCTTATTTTCCTTTCAAAGTCTACAAAATGAATTCTTGTTAGTGTTCGACATCACATATTGGCACCCTATACCTATCTCTTATTATTGTCTAGTGAAACAATTATTGAATTAATTTATTATTTTCCTGATTCGTTCTTACATATTCAAAATAAACATTTATGTATAATCAAAGTTCGATAAAAATATCCTCAATCATTTTGTTTTACTATTATTTGTTTTTTTCATATCGAAGGTTGATAAATAAACCTAACATACGAGTTCGTTAAAATGATGGATAAGTGGATAAACTAATGAAATCGAAGAAAAATTGAGTGAGGCCAACTAGCAATATATAAGATTGATTTAAAAAAAAAGATAGATAAAATGATTGAGTGAGGAATAACCGATGGAGTTCAAGAGAAATTCAGTGAGGTCGACCGATATTGGATAAAATTAATGGACAACGGGTGAAATTGACTAAAAGTCAATGGACATTTGGTTAAAATGATGGATAACTAGATATTTGGTGTGATAGGTTAAGATCAACAAATAACTAGAGATTTGAGGTTGGAAGCAATAATTGCAAATTTTGTAGATCAACGGAAGAAAAAAACAAGAAGAAATTCAAATTAATTCGACTAAAATTAAAGAGATTATGTCAAATTGGATAAATTAGAGTGACGAAAATTGAAATTGGGAAAACATGAATTAAAACTGTAGGGAGATTGAATAAATTAAAAAAAATAACTCTTTTGAATTGAGGCGATGCGTTAGATTGAATAAATATAATCAAAATCTGATACTTCGAATGTAAATCCAAACGTAGATGAGCGTTTTCACGGTGAGGGGCCTACGAAGAAGCTAAAATTGGGTAAATCAAAAATGAATTATATCGAGATTAAAAGAAAATGGAGAAATGGAAATTTCAGTCCTTTTAAATCGAAGATATTGCATTAAATTGTATTGAATTTACGGAAAAAGATGGAAATTTTGGTCCACCAGATTCGTGATCCGTATGAGCATAAGATGTTAATTTTGGTCCGTCAGATTCGTGATCCGTATGAGCATAAAATGTTAATTTTAAACCGTCAGATTAACAATCTGTATGAGTAGAAGATGGAAAACCTAGAACCATCCGATCAACCTAACTTTTAATCTTAAACCGTCAGATGAATCAAACCCTATTTTTTTTATTTATTGACCACGAAGTTCCCTTTATTTACGTTTAGTACCCTTATATATAAACACTCTAACCCTAAGGAAACATTCTCAACTTCTCATTTCCAGCGCCTCCTTATCTCTGCCTCACTCACTAAATCTCTCTGCCTCCCTACTGAATCTCTGTTTTTCCAGCGCCTCTCTCTGCCTCTCTCTGCTAGAAGAAGCCAACTCTTGGTTGTAAGATCTGTATGACTCTTCTTCTCTGCTAGTTTCAAGTTCCTTCTTCTATGTCTTTTCATTTAGTGCAAGATCTGTATTCTTGTTAAGATTGTTTTTGTGAAAGGTTATGATATGCAGTAGCTTCAGTGAAGCCAAACATGTCTGAGAATGAATACTGTTTTTTCCAGGTTAAATCTACTGTCGTCACTATGACTCAAGATTCTTACATGCAACAATCCTGTAGAGAATTAAGGTTTCGATTATCTGTCTCTACACCATCGTATTTCTATGGGTTTGATGAATTAAGGTTTCAAACTTTCAATTATCTGTTCTGCTAATTTATCAAGTGGGTTTTGATTTAACAGTGGAATTATTTGATTTTGGATTTTTGAATTAGGGCTTTTTATTTTTGTTTGGGATTTTGATCTAATTTGGGAAATTTTCCAGTTTTGTGAAGTGGGTTTTTTCTTAATAAAGATGAATTGATTTTTCTATTTGTGTGAACTATGTTCATAGTGACTTGATGACTTTGACTTGATTATGCAGCAGGTTTTCTTTGATCAAGTTCCAGTTTGTGATTTGTTCATAGTGATAGCTGCTTCTGCTGTTTCCTTGGCCAGATATCTACTTGAGTATGGAATGCTGAGCTATCACTACTTGGATTAAGATTCGTTTTCAACAGATGATTTTCTCCTTTGATTTGCATACTGATCAATAAACTTATGTATACATGTTAGGATGAGCAAGGCTGCAAGATGATGCAGGGCTTATTTTGGGATACAAAATGTTGATGCAGGGCTTATTTTGGGATACAACTATGTTAATGATGTTGGTCTGCAAGATGATTACAGGTTAGTGTACGACAATCTGTAAGGTTTAGTTTAATCTTGGTTTAGTCATGATGATGAAGATGGGTTAATAATGATGAATAATTTGTTTGCAGTTGTAGTCTTCTGTTGTGATTTGTTTTTCATTTTCTTTTACGCAGATACTGGGGTGGATAATTTTGGGATTTGTAGGAATTATATTATGAATCTATGTAAGTGGATGTTTGTAATAATTTTAGTTTTTTTTTTATATTTTTTTGGGTTTTGATATTGTAATAGGATTTTTTGGGGTTTGTTTTGTATGTATTATTTAGGTATTAAACTTTACTTTTGTATTTAAAGTTTATTATTGCTGCAGGTACACTATTCTGCTCAACTCAAAGCTTCAAGGGAGAGAGCTTAATGTTAGTATTTGAATGAGGCTTTGAAGAAGATTGGTTGTCAACCTTCTTGTTATTTTGGGAAGTGAAACTAGACATTAAGATTATACAAGTACTATTCATTTTGTATGTATTTTGGTTCTTGTCGGGATGTGTACGAAACAATATTGTTAAAAGGTTATGCTTTTTGGTGAGATATTCAAATGAAATATATTTGTAATTATCTAATCTTAATTATAATTTTAATTAGATGTTTTCATTTTAATTACATAATCTTAGTTATAATTTTTTTTAATTATAATTAGATTTTCGGATTATTTAAATCAAATGAGCAAAAAAAGTGAGTAACTTAAATACTTCAGCAACCAACTTTAAGCCGATTAAAATCTGAATTCTAAAATAATTTGGAAGCTTAAAAATTTAAACAATCAACTTGAGTAAAAACTTTGATACCTTAAAAGTGTAAGCAACCAACTTCAGGACAATTAAAAGCAAAAATTGCTTGTAGCAAGCAAAATCATTTGATCGCTTAAATTTTAACCAAGTAAAATCAGGTTAAGTTGCTCCATGTATCTTCCAACTAGGTAGTTTAATAGCTCCTAAGTCACAAGTTGCTTCTAGAGAGTAAAATATTTTGTACCTCAAAAGCTTGAGCAACCAACTTCAGGCCAATCAAAATCGGAAATCACTTTTAGCGAGCAAATTATTTGATCGCTTAAAACTTTAACCAAGAACTTTCAAAATGAGTTGCTCCATGTTTCTATCAACTAAGTAGTTTACTTGCTTTAGAATGATTGGTATATCTGAAGCGATTGATATTTTACTTGATATATTGGTTGGTCTAGATGTTAAGCGATCAACATTTTACTTGCTCCATGTTAGTTGCTCTAAATGTTAAGCAATGAGAAACTTACTCGCTTAAGGTTAGTTGGTTTATTACTAGAGCGATTGCATGGTCGCTCAAGGCTTTGAGATACATGGCTTTGGGCAACCAACGTAGCGAGCGCCACTTTTAGTCGCTATAACAGTTTTAGCGACTTAAAAGGGGCTTTAAACGACTTAAAACGACCAGTCGCTTAAACCCGTTTTTTTTTGTAGTGGATGACTACTGACGAGCAAAGGCAATCAAATTTTTTTTGGCTAGGTCCCATGTGTATTAAAGAATGAAAGAGCTATAAAATAGGTTACAATATTTAGGAACGGCAAGGCTCCAATACTTAGCGAGAAATAAAGGCTAAAACATAATTGGCCTAAAATTACATGGTGGACTCCTCACGTTACTTTTGGAAGTGCTGGATGCCTTTGCACCCTTGGCCTTTGCAGCAATAACTTTGGCTTGGCTTTGGCTTTCTTCGCTGCCTTTTTGAATTCTTTGTCCCAATCGATGCTGATTGGCAACATGAAGTCTTCTTCATCTAAGTACCCATCTTCAAAATACCCCTTGAGTAAAGCTTCATCCTCATTGCGAGGCCTTGGCTTACCCTTGGGAGCCTTTTCGGCCGTGGATTTATTTTTTGCAGCAGCAGCAACCTTCTTAGCGGCAGCAGGTTTGGCCTTGACTTTATCGGCAGGTGGCTCCACTGCCCGAGCCTGTGCTGCTGCCTATAGCTTAGTTGCCTTAACTATCATAAGCCTATTTCTTTCCTCTGCCCTATCGGCTTCCTCGGCCCAATTGATAGCCGAGCCGTGAACCAAGGATATTTGGTTATGTACAACGTATTATGCCTCCCTTGTGATCCGTTTACATGAGAAAATTGCACCAATGGCCACATTACACTTCGTTGATCAATATTATGGGCCTAGGCATAAGCATAAGAATCTTTATACCATAAAAACCGTTTTATTGCTATTTTCTTTCTTATGTCTCTTACTGATATATCACTTGACTGATTTTTTATTTTCATATATTTTTGTGATTGATTTTATCGTTATTTATCATTACATATATGCATCGGGTGATCAACTTTATCAAATAAGTTAAATTTTTTTTTTCTAATTTATTTTATAGAGAATAAAAAAAAAATCATTGAAAGATGATTAATTTACCGATTCAGTTCTTTAATGAAACTGTAATCATCAAATATTAGTGTTGTTGGGGACTTGATTAAACTTTACGATAACTAATCATATGCATGGTTTATAAATCTCGGACCAATCAAATTTGGTATCTTTGTCCGTTAGACAAGGATCATGTGATTTACCCAAATAGTTTTTATTTTATTTTATTTTACAAGAAACCATCCATCAATAATAAAATGGATTTTCTATATGCGATGAATAATACAATTTTTTTCCCTTGTCGTTAATACGATTTTGATATATCGTTTAAACCATTTAGTATTGATTTTCTATATCGATTATACAATGTGAGATGTAAAAATTGACATTCCCTAATTATTATTATTTAGCCAATATGGTTTAATGTTTTTCGTCGATTCTGAAATAATGACACAAATCGTAGGTTTACAAGAAACTTTTATCAATAAATGTGGTTTTATCTAATAATAAATCACTAGTTCCTTTAAAGAAACTGTTCATCAACCATTAAGTAAATATTTTTCTACAAATACTAACGATGATGATTTGTTTATTTTTTTTAAAAAGAAACATATAAGCCAACTACATTTGGTTTTCCCTATCGATCCTAAAGGGATAAAATGTCGTTATTATGGTATTCTCAATTGCAAACACCGATGATAAAAGGAATTGCTGCATTCCTGAGGGATATTGAGCAAAAAAAAAATCCTCGTCGTAATAATCTTTTAGAAGAGGCTCCATATAATGCTCCAATAGAGTCTATCTGTAACATCCCACTTCAAATTCTAGGTCGGCCATCCTAAAACCCAAAGTGTAGCATACTCATGGACCACTTTACACACTCAAACTGTCAGACCAACAAATGGAGATCGAGTTATCGCATGGAGCACATTCACATTAATCCAATAATAAATAAGTTTTATTTAATAAAATCGATAAAGCAGTTGTAAAACTTTAATGCAAATCTTTAAAAACAAATGTATTCTTCAACACGCATACCGACCCAAAATAAAACACTAAGAGTTCGAGGGAAGAAATGGAGTTTGAACATAAATGAATAAAAATAAATATTGTAGCTATCCACCTTATGAAAATACGAAGAAACCAACTTATGAAATAAAAATATAGTCTAACATTCAAGCTGCTCCACGATCACAGTTTCCTAAAAAATAATACGTTGGTCAGGCCCCAACTAACAGTAGACTCTCACATCCTTATAACCTTTATACACGATCTAACATACCCAAAGCACTTCATGAAAATTATGAACGGTAAAACAATTTATAAAGGGACATTTTATTTCTTTTTCAGTTTCATGATAATAACAACAACTACCTGAGTAAAATGGACTAACAAGGAAATGACTCCATAATGGCAAAACAGGTTGTTTAAATGGTAAAACAAGTCAGCTAGTAATTATCCATTCCCTGATCCATATATTGATTACCAAAAACCCCTTTCTAGTTCCTTATTCTAATAGCAAGACACACCGTATTAACCTTTAAGTAGTCCATTTAATTCTTCTACCGTGAGTCGGAGTAATTAAGTGTTGTCGATCTCATTCCAAGATAGTAAGACCATATCTTTTATTTGACGATCCTTGAGTCATCACCATAATAACTTATGAAAATCGATCCAATTATAGGCAACGGCTAACAAATAATATTATTCATCTTTACATAATATTTTTATGTCGACTGCACTCGTACAATTAAACATGAAAACATCCAGAAATATGGCAGAACCAAACACCACCACGCAATCATTTCACTGGTATAGTGATTAAATTACAAATAGCTAACACCGCTATCCTACCAGAACTTTGAATAGTCTAGACAAATCTCTTAAATCTAAAACTAATCAATAGCACGTAACACTCAGTAGCGCTCTAATATTCGGAATAGTGCCCAAGAATCATATTATCACGCACTCACAGTGCTACAGGCTTAATCCCGCCCATAAAATGAACATATTAACACTAACATTTCTATAGTGCCGTGTGCTTCATCCAAGACTACATCACAAGAGAATTAATAACTAGTAGTATATATATGTAGATCATACAGATAGTAATAATCGAGAGTTGACTAACCATATTTTATACTATTATCATGGAGACCATAATTTGGCCAAGCCCAAATGGGTAAGACTAATAAGTACAAAACATCTTTGTATACGGAGCAAACTCATGGGAAACATTTTATGTGAACGAGTATATATAAAGACACTAGAAGTAGCTAAAACTAAGAAACCAGATCCTCCATATTAGCGGAACTTCAGCACGAGTTAGATACCAACGACGATGATGATTAATCAATTAGTACATAGTAAAAATACACAAAAGCCGCTATATTAAAAATTTATTAGCCCTTCTTCTACTTCCCTGTACATTACTACAAAGCTGTTGTAATCAAATCTTTAATCTTAAATTCTCCTTCTTCTTTATCTTTAAAAGAGATGAGTTCCATAAAAACTCTTTTAGACATATTAGATCATACTATAAAGAGTATAAAAGTTAGAAAACCTACCTGATTCGCAGAAATATAATCCTCATTTTAAAACCAATCTTTAGTCTGCAAAACAATCTTGCTTCTTATTCAAACTCTCTCTTGCGGCAACTTAGGTTTTAAAAAGAAAGAGTTTTAGACGGATGGTTTCTTTTTATGTTTTTGCCAGAATAAAAATAACGCTAAATTCCTGCGACATACATACTTTTGGTCAAACTCAAAGAGATTTTATTCCACTTGTATCTCACGGTCAAAGATATTTTCAGTAATGAGATATGTATCTATACGTACATATATCCAAAACCAAAGCAATTACTTAACGATGCATATTTCTAGGATAGGGGCATCACACAATCAAAATAAAATCCATATTTTCATAGTTCATATCTCCTCACTGGAAGATGGAGAGATTATAATGTCCGTAGGCGCTGGTACCAGTAATTGATTAAATTTTTCAAGATATACATACATTTGAGATTCTCGTGGGATCACAGTAAGCTATTGATTGTCGAATATTCATTTAAAGTAGCTACTGATATAATAAATGATGGTGGTTGTTAACCCCTCTGCAGATGAATATCGACATATGTGATTGGTTGGCATACAATCCAAATTAGGTTGGATTGATCTATCGATTAACACAATTTTGGATCCAAGACTTAACACCTTAAACATGTCAAGCCTAAAAATTACAGGTTGGTGTAGTCTTCATGCGTTATATGAAAAATATAATTATTGTAAAAACGATTTGAGGGTTTCATTTTTTTTCCTCTCAAACCCTAGGATTGGTACAATAATAGTTCTTCATGTATAATGCATTTGGCGTGGTAGTCCTTGAAGGATTCATATTGCATTCACACAAGAAATGTGGTCGGAGAACATATTCAAATTTGTATTCTTGGAGGATTCAAATTATACTCAGGCAGCCACCTGACCTGATTATTCACGTTTAACAATCCTTTATGTGTTTTTAAAAATTTGGTACAAAACCAAAAATCCGGTTAATTATTTGATGATATTAAATTTACAGGTCTCTTGAGGAGTCCTTATAAACAAAAAAATCCACGCTTTAGCAGCATAGATATTATTTTTCTTAAATGTGTAGTTTAAATATTATGCTTACATAAAACTTGTCTATGATATAGACTAGAGTTATGATTTTGATGCTTGTTTTCTATAATACTCATATAGTTGAGTTAGCATCCATATCTACGTCAAAAGTTGTACTCTTTTCCCTTCGTTTCAGGTTTTGTCCCATGTGGTTTTCCTGAAAAGGTTTTAACGAGACAACATCTCACTGACATTTTATTTCATTCAAAATGTTGATATTATACTCTTTTTCTTTCGTCCAGATTTTCTCCCATTAGGTTTTTACTGGCAAGATTTTAGTGAGGCAACTTAATTCAACATGGTGGTCATCCAAGGTGAAGTTGTATCAATTTTGTTTATTTGATGGATTCCCACTATAAACTAGGTCATTTTGTTAGACAAAATCAACATAACCATCTCTTAGAAATTTGGATGTCCTTATGAACCCATACGATATGATCACAAATAAAGGTTTGTTCACGTATTGTAATGTATTCCTATCATGACACTTCGTTGAAGAAACTACATCAACTATTTCTGCAAATCATCTTTGAGAAGCTAGTAATTTATGATACAAGAACGTAAACTCAACAAAAGTATTAATCAATAACAAACACTGCTTGTGTCATACAAAAGAATATTTCGTCAACTGGCAATTTTCTTCACGAAAGCACAACAATTTTCTGCACTCAAGAAATTTGTTCACCGAAATTGAGAAGTCTCGACTCAAAGATTTGCAAGCCAAAAATTTAATAAAGTACTCATCAGGGGGGAACACTATCATAGAAGGTGCATTCTACCGGACTTATCGCGTTGTACTCTTTTTCCTTCGTCAAGGTTTTGTCCCACTTGGTTTTTCTTGTCAAGGCTTTAACGAGGCAACATTTGCGTATCCAACACTGTTTCAAGTCTTTATGTTTACGTATTTTCAGGTTTTGCTCTTTTGAGTTTTACTGGTATGTTTGTAATGACTTAGCCATAATGATCATCTGGGGGTGTTATAAACCAATGTTTATTTACTACGATGCCCCGGTGTCTAAGATTAGGGTTTCCAAATACTTTGGGTACCAAGTCTCCTACACCTATAAATAGAGACTTAAACTCTTGTATTCTACACACATTAATAAGAATTCTCTCTTCTCCCTATTTTTTGTTTTCTTCTCCTCTTTCTCTATTTCATAAAAAAAATCACTTAAACAAAGGACGTCATTGTTGTTTCACGCAGTTAGATCCAGTTCACTTTTGTTTCTCTTTTTAGGCTCGAATATTTACTGTGTCGATAACCAAAAAGAAACTTTGATCCTCTAAATATTACCTATATTTTTTAGAGATTGTTTTCATTATTCACCAAAAACCCATTTTCACCTAGTCAATCTTTTCCTTAAGGTCTGTTCCCTAAGCTAAACGAAGAAACTTTTTTGATTATCACATTCCTGATCAACAAAAATGCAATTATCACATCGTTTAAGGTCAGTAAATGGTGTCTTTTGTGTTTTTTTTTTTACAAATATAATGGTGTTTCATGTAATTAGCCCCCATGGGTAATGATCGATCTTGTCGTTTTTGGGGTTGATAATCAAATTATCACTCCATTCATAATGATTTTTTTTATGCGTGCTCTGTTTTGTTTTCATGAGTTCCGTATGAATTGGTTAGTTTATACTAGTTTATCTTAATTTTTATTTGTTGCTCTGTAGGTGTTTGATATAATTACTCAATGAATTTTTTGTTTTATAGTAACCAAATTGGCCACATCCAAGGATTTATGAAAAATACTAATTAGAAAAGTCATTGCATTGCCTGGTGTTGAAAATTGAGCTTGGAATGGCCACCCAAGCCCATGTCCAATATGAATGACAACTGTATTAAGTTTGAAACATAAGGGAAATCAAATGGACGGTCGAGATTACATCTAATATGGTTAGTTACGATCTAACGGTACTAATTAATCCATATCCAAGAGATGGAATCTAATGGATAAATTTTTATGTTTGAAATTGGAAACGTTTTCTAACCGTTGCAAATAACTATTAAGGAACAATTGCTACCATTTGAAATTGGAAACTATTTTTAACTGATGCAAAATAACTGTTGGGAACAGTCACATCCATTTTAATTAGTGACAGTTTATTAACTGTTGCGAAGTGACCGTTGGGAACAGTCACATCCATTCAAATTGGTGACAGTTTGTGAAGAAACTATTGCAAAGTGATTGTTGTGAACAGTCATGTCCCTTGAATAACAACAGTTGTAACAGTTGCAACTGTTACCAACCGTCACCAAAAGTACTGTTTCAAAATCTATATAAATTCATCTTTGTGTTCAGTTTTAAACACAAATTTTTTTGGGTAATTTCATAGAGTTTTTGAGAGTCTGAAAAAGAGAGTTTGTGTTACATTAATTTGCGTTTGTTGTTTGGCGTTCATCGAAGTGTTGTTGAAGAACACCAAAGGTATTATTGAATGCTGGAGACATATGCCATAACCTGTATCAGCATCTAGGGAAGGACACTAAATGTCTTAAGTAAAGAGATTACTCGCCTCAATACACCCAAGTAAGTTTGTTTAGTTTAATTGTTTGTTAAATTATTCTTCTTCTTCTCCTCTTCTTTAATTTTTGGTTTTAAAGATTATATTTACAAGGATTATAAAGAAGTGTGATTTACTAATCCTGATTTGGAATCGGTGAGTTGGTAAATTGATAATACGATTTATATCGTATTTGGTAAATCGGTAACAAGGTATCCAACAATCTTAAGACATTTAGATTTTGCATTATAATCTTGTTTACTGATTGGGTTGTTCTGTTTCGAACAATGACTGTAATGCCTAAGATGAATAAAGTTAAATCTCTACTTATATCGTTGAGTCTTATTCTACTTGGCATGAGAGACTAGGTCATTTTAATTATGGTTCATTAAGGAAATTAATGAACACGGAATTACTACCCAAATTTGATATAGATTCAACCAAAAGATGTGAAATGTGTGTGAAGTCTAAGTTTTCAAAGCCTCTTTTTCATGTTGTTGAAAGGGATACAAACCCATTGGATGTGTGATTTAAAAATGGTACAAACCAGGGTGGTAAAAAGTACTTCATCACTTTCATAGATGATAGTACAAGGTTTTGTCATGTTTACATATTAAGAAGTAAAAATGAAGTGGTTGATAAATTTTAACTTTATAAGAATGAAGTTGAGAATCATTTAAACAGAAAAATTAAAGTTTTGAAAAGTGATAGAGGCACTGAGTATAAATCTACTTTAGATGAGATTTGTGCACAAAATAGAATCATTCATCAAACTACGCCTCCATATTTTCCACAGTCGAATGGTATTGCTGAACGCAAGAACCGTACTTTAAAAGAGATGATGAATGCTCTTTTAATAACTTCGGGAGCACCCGATAACTTGTGGGAAGAAGCTTTGCTTACATCAAATTACATTTTGAATAAGGTACCCCATAAGAAAAAGGATAAACACCGTATGAATTATGGAAAAGGAAGAAAGCCTTCATATAAATACATTAAAGTGTGGGGGTGCTTGGCAAAGGTAGCAGTACAGCTTCCTAAAAGGGTCAAGATAGGACCAAAAATAATGGATTGTATTTTCATCGGGTATGCTGAGAATAGTAGTGCATACAGATTTCTGGTTCATAAGTCTGAAATTAAGGATATACATGTAAAAACCATACTAGAATCAAGAAATGCAATATTCTTTGAGAATGTGTTTCCATGTAAACCAGAAAGAAACAATTCTCTCAAAAGGAAAAGTTTTAGCGAGGATGAAAATACAAGCTCTTCACAATTACCCGACCAACAGGAACGAGAAATTTTTGAAGAACCTAGGAGAAGCAAAAGAGCCATAATTGCTAAGACTTTTGGTTCAGACTATGTATCTTGTATGTTAGAGGATGAACCTCAAACATTTAATATACTGGAAGAAGCCACGAATAGTGAAATAGATTCCATCATGCAAAAACACACGTGGGAGTTAGTGGATCTACCCCCAGGTTATAAACCTTTGGGTAATAAATGGGTTTTCAAATGGAAATTATAACCTGATGGAACGATAGACAAGTAAAATCAAGACTAGTCGTCAAGGTATTTAGCCAAAAGCAAGGTTTAGATTACTTCGACATTTACTCTCATGTTACAAGGATTACATATATAAGATTACTTATTGCAATTGTAGCACTGTATAATTTGGATATACATCAGATGGATGTTAAGACTGCCTTTTTAAATGGAGATTTAGAGGAAAAAATATACATGGAACAACCTGAAGGGTTTGTGGTACCCGGAAACGAAAAGAAAGTTTGTAAGTTACTGAAATCGCTTTATGTGTTAAAGCATGCACCTAAACAGTGGCATATAAAGTTTGATAATACATTATTATCAAATGGGTTCAAAATCAATGAATGTGACAAATGTGTCTACATTAAAATGACACCTTCATGTTTTGTTATTATATGCCTATATGTAGATGATATGTTGATTATGGAAAATAATTCAGAAATAATAAAATCTACAAAGAAGATGTTGTCTAAACATCTCGATATGAAAGATTTAGGCAAAGCGGATGTCATTTTAGGAATTAAAAATTCCAGAAGTCTAGAAGGGATTAAATTATCTCAAAGAACATTACGTTGATTTTTTTTGTGGAAAGTTTAATAAGAATGATGACAAAATGGCAAATACACCTTTTAGACATGAATGCTCGTTTTTTAAAGAATGAAGAACAAGTTGTTGGACAATTAGAATACTCTCGGGTAATTAGAAGTCTAATATATCTAATGAGTTATACACGACCAGATATAGCGTGTGCAGTGAGTAAGTTAAGTAGGTTTACAAGCAATCCTAATAAAACTCATTGGCAAGCCATAGTAAGAGTCTTGAGATATTTGAGAAAGAAAAAAGATTATGGTTTGCATTACACAACATATCCAGCAGTTTTGGAAGGATATGTTGATGCAAACTGGATCTCAGACTCAGACGATACTAAAGCAACAAGTGGCTATGTATTTACTATGGGCGGGGTTGCGGTATCATGGAAATCATCCAGATAAACATTGATATCAAGATCAACTATGGAAGTTGAGTAATTCTCTTTAGATAAAGCGGCAGATAAACAGAATGGCTTCGAAATTTCCTATAGAACATACCAGTATGGCCCAAACCGGTGCCGGCAATAAATATTAACTGTGACAATACAAAAGCTATTGCAACGACACACAGTAAAATATACAATGGTAAGTCATTAAGCAATTAACATCTAATGGAATTATAATAATGAAGTATATAAGGTCCAAAGATAACCTAGCGGATCCGTTTATAAAGGGGTTATCTAGAGATGTAGTAATTGCATCATCGAGGGGAATGGGCTTAATCGCCTATGCAAAAGAGTAAATTACAATGGTAACCCAACCTTGTGACTAGAGATCCTAAGATCTAGGTTCAAAAGGGACAACTAAGTTGTGAAATATTCGCCAGTGATACTGAAAGAGATAATCTCTTTACCCATTCCTATGATGAAACAATGTTGTCTGTAAAAGTTGGAGGTTAAGAAATAATTTCTTTTAATGATTCTTATAGATTAGTATGGCAGGATACTTTCAATAGGAGATCACCTATATGAGTGAGAAGTGGGGCCGCTTCTATGAAAGCTATAAGGCTATGTTACTCTAAAGCACTCATAGAATTCCAATATCGTTCAGGGACGAAAAGAACACAACCGAGAACCAGATATGTAAGGAAATAAGTTGTGTGATATCTATTGCATCGGATTACATCATAAGGTTAAATAGTTTAAGACATTACGTTCACTAATCAACCAGTAATCCCGGTAGATATTCACTAAAGAAGATCCAAGGCCAATAGCCATTTATCCTTATGCAGCGATGTTCCGCGCATAAACTCTCTAAAGTCTGCATTAGAGTTTAGGGTTAGAGTCAAGCATCATGCTTTTCTATGTGAAAATTTTCATTCATGTGGGGGATTGTTGGAAATTGGTTTTGGAATGCCACCCAAGCCCATGTCCAATATGAATGACAATTGTATTAAGTTTGAAACATAAGGGAAAATCAAATGGTCGAGATTACATCTAATATGGTTAGTTACGATCTAACGGTATTAATTAATCCATATCCAAGAGATGGAACGTAATGGACAAATTTTTCTGTTTGAAATTGACAACATTTTCTAACCGTTGCAAATAACTATTAAGGAACAATTGCTACCATTTGAAATTGGAAACTATTTTTAACTGATGCAAAATAACTGTTGGGAACAGTCACATCCATTTTAATTAGTGACAGTTTATTAACTGTTGCGAAGTGACCGTTGGGAACAGTCACATCCATTCAAATTGGTGACAGTTTGTGAAGAAACTGTTGCAAAGTGACTGTTGCGAACAGTCATATCCCTTAAATAGCAACAGTTATAACAGTTACAGCTGTTACCAATCGTCACCAAAAGTACTGTTTCAAAATCTATATAAACTCATCTTTGTGTTGAGTTTTAAACATAAAATTTTTTGGGTAATTTCATAGAGTTTTTGAGAGTATGTAAAAGAGAGTTTGTGTTACATTAATTTGTGTTTGTTGTTTGGCGTTCATCGAAGTGTTATTGAAGAACACCAAAGGTATTATTGAATGCTGGAGACATATACCATAACCTGTATCAGCATCTAGGGAAGGAAATTAAATGTCTTAAGTAAAGAGATTACTCGCCTCAATACACCCAAGTAAGTTTGTTTAGTTTAATTGTTTGTTCAACTATTCTTCTTCTTCTCCTCTTCTTTAATTTTTGGTTTTAAAGATTATATTTACAAGGATTATAAAGAAGTGTGACTTACTAATCCTGATTTGGAATCAGTGAGTTGGTAAATTGATAATACGATTTATATCGTATTTGGTAAATCGGTAACAATATATCCAACACCTGGTCTAAGAACCCAACCCAAGCGTTGCTCTATCTGACAATAGTTGGAATTTTTACACCATTGATCCTCTTAACAATACCATAAAAGATAAATATGATCGATAATTTAATTTTTCCACTGGTTACTTTTTTTTAAGCATCTTCACTGGTTATTTGATATTTATTTGAGATGATTGAAAACTGAAATCTTAAATGTTCACCTGTTGCAGTTGTTATACCAGAAACTATAGTTAGTGAAATCTGAAAGCATCACCTGATTCTGATTTGATAACTGTGATTATCACTAGTTATACCATAAATTATGTGTTTTATGTGTGATTACTGTAATTATCACCGGCTACATGTCTTTAATAATTTTCTTTTAAAAACAGGTTCATGTGCAAACAAGCATTAATGATCGTCAAACATAATAAGAAACAAAAGAATCAAAATGGTAGCTGGAGATGGATAGGGATCATAACAGTGTTTGTGTAGATTTAAACTAAATTTTCCATAGATGCTTAGTTTCTCTAATACTTAAGATACTTGAATGAACCATTAGTTAGGAGTTTATATCAGTGTTAGAAATCGGAAATATATCCGGATTTGAATTATCAGTTGGGGATCTGTCCCATAACGCTAGAAATTAAAGGATATGTCCCAGTCGTCCATTTTATCTGTTAAATGGTTAAGATAGCACATGTGTGTCTTTACATATTCCATTTTTGGACAATTATGCCCTTGTCATTTTCGAGAAGATAGGAACAACAAAAAGATTCAGGGAGATAGGCGCTGTTGAATTGAGTTATTGGACAGAGAGAAGGAAAGGCAGAGAAGACGGATTGAAGGAGATAGGATGGAACAATGAGGTAGTGAGTTGATGGTGATAACAATGGAGAATGGAGAGAGAACTTCTCTCGATTTATCAAACAGAAAACCAGTTTTCTTATTATCTTAATGACTGAGTTAAGCTCAGTTTATATAGGAAAGGATTAAACAGAAAACAGAAACACACGTACACAGGACTCTTGTGGTAATAATAGGATTCAGACTTGCATATGTGCTCAGCACATGTGTGTGCTTATAACATATTTTAACAGAAACATGTGCACAACACATGAGTGACCTGATACTGTTAAGTTTGTGTCTGTTGAGCTTTATAGTCTGGTTTAATACCGTCTTTCAAGCTCAAGGGTGATGGAACAACATTGAGCTTGGTTCGCAGCATCTGAAATCTGGGTCCATGTAAGCCTTTGGTGAAGATATCTGCCAGTTGATCAGAGTATGAACATAGTGAACACCCAGACTTTTGGACTGAACCAGTTCCCTAATAAAATGGTAATCTAGATGAACATGCTTCATTCTGGTATGAAGCACAGGATTAGATGCCAGGTTGATGGAGCTGATATTGTCACATCCAAGTCTTGGAATACCAGTAAGAGAGTAGTGCAGATCCTTTAGGAGATAGCAAATCCAAACTACCTCAGCTGCACTATGAGATAGAGTCATGTACTCAGTGCTAGACCTAGCCACTGTTGTCTGCTTCTTAGAAGACCAAGAGATAAGATTTGAGCCCAAAAAATAGACAGTAACCACCAGTTGACCTCCTGTCATCCACATTACCAGCCCAATCTGCATCTGCATATCCTAGCAAAGAGGTGGAACCTTTTGTGAAATGAAGACCATAATGAATTGTTCCCTTGATGTATCTAAGAATTCTCTTAGCAGCTATCAGATGATCAGTGTTTGGCATTAAAATAAATTGACAGACCAGATTAACAGCAAATGAGATGCCTGGCCTTGTCCAAGTTAGATACTGTAAGGCACCCACTAAAGACATGTACTCAGTTGGATTTTCCTGTAATTCACCAGACTCCTTACTCAGACCTTTTGAAGCTGCAATTGGTGTTTGACATGGTTTGGCACCCTCTATTTGATGTTTGTGTAGTAAATCAATAACATATTTGGTCTGGCCAAGAAAAGAGAGGTAGCATTTCTCTTGACCTCAAGACCCAGAAAGTAATTCAAGCAACCATGTCCTTAATTGGAGACTCATTTTGCAAGTTAGTAATGACAGAAAGTAAAAGAGTGGAAGAACTACAGTAAGAAGGATGTCATCCACATAAACCAGGGCCACAATAATTTGAGATCCAGCTTTATGTATAAAAAGAGAAAAATAAGCAGTAGAATTTGCAAACTGAAGTAGTAATAGAGTTGAACTTAGTTTTGCATACCAAGCTCTTGGGTCTTGTTTAAGACCATATATTGCCTTATGGAGAAGACAGACATGATTAGTCTTGGAATGATCAATAAATCCAGGTGGTTGTGCCATGTAAATAGGGCTGCACAACGGGCGGGCGGGTCGGTTTTGGGGTAAAACCAACTACCAACCCGTCTAGAGGCGGGTTTTGATATTCAAAACCGTATACCAACCCGTCCACATGCGGGTCGGGTCGGTTTCAACCCGATGCGGGTCGGTCGGGTTCAGTTTATTTCGCGGGTTAACCCGTGGCAGATAGAAAAAAACTGGCAGCAAAAAACACTAAAAACAGACACTAAAAACAGAAAAAAAAAAAAAACAGGAAAGAAAAGGCAGATAGAGATTGAGTTGATGAATCACCCATTAAGCCTCCTAAGAAACAGCAAAAAACACCAAACATCGTCAAAATATAATAACAAATACAATTATACAAGGGATATACACTAGCAACAAAAATAAGGATTAAGTTATTTTCTTTGCTTTCTTATCATTTGTATGGAGTTGAATCTATATCGTTATCTTAGAAGTTCATGTGGCAATTATAGAACTTGAAATGGTAAGATTTTTAAATGATTTCTGAAAATTTTAGTTTGGAATAGTCTGTCTTTGGAAATTTGTGTAGGCTTCGTTACACAATGAAAATGAGTGATTTTTGGCTCATTTGAAACTAGAAAGAATAAGCTAGCACAATAAAATTGTAAGAAAATACAGTAAAGTTTATAGCTATGTTAAAAAGACTCATCAAAAACAGAACATGAATCCCGTATTCAGAAAATGCAGTTTCGGCAGTTTGAAATCAAAAATTCGTACAAAAATCATTTCTCAATGGAATTTAGAAATTTTGGTCTTGTTTGAAAGATGAGAGAGTCCTCTTTGACATAAAAATAATAGGGAAGGGTATTGAAGTACAGGTCAGTGTGAAAAAATCTTGACAAAACAGTACAGCAACACAGGTTCAGAATAAACGGGTTAAACGGGCGGGTTCGGGCGGGTGCTATATTAAACCCGTAAACCGACCCGTGGTGACCGGGTTTTAAATTTTTAAAACCGTATACCAACCCGTAGCGGGTCGGTTCGGTTGTAAAACCCACGGTTTTGTCGGGTTCGGGCGGTTACGGTTTTTCGGGTCGGTTCCTGTGCAGCCCTACATGTAAACTTGTTCTTGTAAGTCACCATGTAAGAAGGCATTACTGACATCAAGCTGGTGCACTTTCCAGTTAAACTGTACATCCAAAGCCAAAATTACCCTAATTGTTGTAGGTTTAGCCACATGACTAAATGTTTCCTCAAAAGAAATCCCTTTATGTTGATGAAATCCTTTAGCAACCAATCTTGCCTTATGTCTGGCAACAACCCCATCTGGATTGTGTTTAACCCTGAACACACATTTACATCCAACAACATTATTAATTCCAGTTGGATCAACAAGAGACCAAGTTCCATCATCTACCAAAGCCTGATATTCCTCAGCAGATGCAACCCTCCAAACTTCTTCCTTGTTGGCAGCACTAATGCAAGTTGGAACTGAGACAACTTTGCCAAGGAGAGCAACATCCAGAGGATAAGCAGAAGAAAAGTAAGATTTTGGTGTTCTAATACCATGATTACCTCTGGTTGTCATATTGTGAATATTCTTGGTAATAGAAGTAATAGCTGATGTGGAGGATGGGAAAGGAACAACAAACAAGGAATCAGGGGAATTGAGCTTAGAGGGAACAATTGGTGTGTATTATGTTAAAGGCAAAGAAGATTCAGGAATGGCGGAAGAGATCAACATTTTATATGGAAAGGAGAAGTCATCAAAGGAAACATGTCTGGAAATGTAAATGGTGCCAGTACTGGGATCCAAACATCTGTAACTTTTGTGCTGAAGACTGTAACCAAGAAAAACACATTGTTTTCTTCTTGGTTCCAGTTTATTTGAGGTGTAAGGTTTTAGCCAGGGAAAACAAGCACACCCAAAAACTTTTAAGAATTCATAATCTGGTGATTTATTGAAAAGTTTATGATAAGGAGATATGTTAGCTATGGATCTTGTTGGAAGTCTATTAATGAGAAAGTTTGCAGTGTGAAGAGCTTCCACCCAAAAGGCACTAGGCAAGCCAGACTGAGATAAAAGAGTTCTTGTGACACCTAATAGATGCTTATGTTTTACTTCTGCAACACCATTCTGCTCTGGTGTATGTGGACAGGAAAGCTCATGAGTTATTCCTTTAGAAGCACAAAAAACTTTAAGGAAAGAATTCAAGAATTCACCATCGTTATCAGTTCTGATTGTAATGACAGAATATGACAACAAGTTCTCAATTCTGTTTACAAATATCGTAAAGGAATGTTTAAAATCAGATTTGGATGACAGAGGGAGAATCCAACAATATTTTGTGTATTCATCAACAATATTAGCATAGTACAGACAGCCAGACATATAAGCAACATGACAAGGACCCCATAGATCTATATGCAACAACTCCAGAGGTTGTTGAGCAACATTACAAGATAGTTGAAAATGAAGCTTCTGACTTCTACATATCTTGCAGTCATTACAAAAGAAAGGTTTATTGGATATACTAGACAAATGCAACAAAAAACAAATTCTTTGCATAGTTTGAAAAGATGGATGACCAAATCTTCTATGTAGAAGAACATGATCACTTATTGTGGTGGCAAAAGCATGATGAGCATGGTTGAATGAGATGGGATAGAGACCATGTCTATGTGGACCTTGGAAAAGAATCTTCCCAGAGGTTTGATCCTTCACAGAAAAACCATGAGAATCAAGATTTAATGAGCAGTTGTTGTCAGATGTGAATTTGTGGATAGACAGCAAGTTGTGAGAGGATTGAGGAACTATAAGAATGTCATTAAGAGCAAAAGAATGATTAAGATATGTCTATTAAAGTTATCCTTGTGTGTAATATGCATACCTTCACCATTGGCAGTATGAATGACCTCAGATCCATCATAAGGTGTTGTTTCCTGAAGCACTTTAGTAGTAGGTGCAATGTGATTTGTAGCACCACTGTCAGCTATCCATTCTTCATCATCAAAAATATCAGCAGCAGCTAGCATAGGAGTAAGATTTGCTGGAGGAGATCTCCCTTGATATGAGAAATTTAACCTCTGTGTACATGTTGTTGCAATGTGACCAGCAGAATTGCATATCTGACAAACATGTCTTTCACCTGAATGAAGACCCTGCCAGAAGAATTTCTTTGAAAAATTGTTGGATTTGGAAACCTGTTGCCATTGTAAGGTCTACCTCTAGAGAAGTTTCTTGAATTTGAGAAAGAATTTCTGGAATATCCTCTAGAAGAGTTGGCCATAAAGGATTTAGCAGTTGTTTCTTCTTTGATTATTTTGGATCACTCAAGAATGACTACTTCTCACTTAAGAGATTGTTATGTAACTCAATTCACGTAACTGGTGGATTCATATGCCTCATTAAGGTTGCAAAAGGAATATATGCATCATTCAAAGATTTTAGAGTAATAACTACAAGTTCTTTGTCACATATCACTTCTCCAACAGCTGCTAGTTGATCAGACAAGAATTTTATTTCATTTATGAAAGTTGGAATGGATTTGTTACCTTGTGTAATGGAAAGGAGTTTTTTGCGTAATTGTATTGAATGAGTTGAAGATGTTCTTCTAAATCTGTCTTCAATACTTTTCCACAAATCTGCAGAAGAAGTAGATCTAGAAAAGTATGATATAACTGAATCAAAAATAGTAGAGTTAATCCATATTGTAATTGTGGAATCTTCATCTAGCCAGTCAGTGTAGAGAGGATTTTTGATTCCATTTGTTTGATTTCTTGGATTTGTGAACTGAGGTGGACATTCATGTGTACCATCTAGAAATTTCTTGAGTTTGAATTTTTGGATAGCAGGATTCATTAAATTTCTCCATGTAATGAAGTTGTCATCCTTGAGCTTTAGATGAACAAAATTTGTAAGCTGATTTAGTGGAACATTCGAGAGTAGATTTGATGTAGGATTCTCCACTGTTGATGATGAAGGAAAAGTTTCAATCATATGTAGATATGAGGATTAAACATAATAACTACAGCTAACACAGAACTAATCTGAAGTTGGAAGAGAAAGAGAAAAGAAATTGAAGAAACTTGAATTTGATCAGAGAAGAGTTAAGCATGAACTCTGTTGCTGAGCTCTGATACCATGATAACAATGGAGAATGGAGAGAGAACTTCTCTCGATTTATCAAACAGAAAACCAATTTTCTTATTATCTTAATGACTGAGTTAAGCTCAGTTTATATAGGAAAGGATTAAACAGAAAACAGAAACTCACATACACAGGACTCGTGTGGTAATAACAGGATTCAGACTTGCACATGTGCTCAGCACATGTGTGTGCTTATAACATATTTTAACAGAAACATGTGCACAGCACATGAGCGACCTTAGACTCTTAAGTCTGTGTCTGTTGAGCTTTAGAGTCTGGTTCAATAGATGGGTCTGTTGTGTTTGCTGCCATGGAATCAGGAATTACTGTGGGTGTTTGAAGAAACTAAGAAGGGGGGAAATAGGTTTATGTGTTGAAGAATTCAGGTAAGAGATTATGGAGATTGTGATTATTGTTTGAGATACGATGTTCAATCGAATATAAGAGAAAGAAGGAGATTTGAAACAGAAATTGAAAAGGGTTTTCAGTCCGTGAATAGGAGAAGAAAGTGGTGGTCGATGATTGAGAAAGAGAAATTGAGTGAGGAACTGAGATGGTATGAGCTATAATGGGTTTCAATCAAATTCAGATTAGGTGAAGATGGAAGCGAGCTCGAGAAGTTTATGGGTCTGTGATGGATTTGTGAAGAAGTGTTTACTATCGAGATTACAAGGTTGTGTTGGAAAAGAAACAGTTAAGAAGAAGAGAAAGAAGGTTGTACTGTTGAGCCTGAGTTGGTCGAGAAAAGAGGAGTATGAGGTCTGTTGCGGAGAATTGAATGAATGTTATTGAATGGTTGTGAACCAGAATTGTAGGGAAGGAATCTAAGGAATCTAAAGAAAACCAATAGGTTGATGCCCATATAACCAACAGCTGTGCCCGCAAGATGTTTGTAGCAATGTCTGAATGAAAGCTTGAGAGAATAAGTCAAGGAGAAAAAAAAGAACTTATTGTCGTGAGTGAATTATGTTGTGAGATATGAGAAGAAAGATAGGGTCGCTGATGGTTTGTGAGAAGGAAGTGGTCGATGTTGACAAGGGCATAACTGTCCGAAAATGACATATGTAAAGCCATATATGTGCTATCTTAACCATTTAATGATAAAATAGACGGCTGAGACATATCCCTTAATTTCTAGAGTTATGGGACAGATCCCCGAATGATAATTCAAATCCGGGATATATTTCTAATTTTCCTATAAATATGTTTGTGTTATCACTGTAAATTTTACCTGTGTCTATCATTGTAATTGGTACAAGCTTGCATTATTTTCCATGAATGAATGACAGTAATTTGCCTTCTTTTGACTTGTTTTCAAGTCACTACTCGAACAACAGGGGCCTCTGCCCAATACTGAAATACTAAATTTCAAAAGAAAAGGAAAGGAAAAAAATGTTACTGAATTTGGTTTTACAGAACAACAAGGAGTACGATAATCACCGCCACAAACTTTAAATGGGATTAAAACCGATCAAAACTGTTGATTCAAAAATATTTTCGGACAATGGTAAAAAAAGTAATAAAGAAGTAAATAACAGTTTAAATGATGTTCCTAGCTGATTTCGTACAGATTCACACTTGTTATCTGTATAAGTCTCTCAAAATTGTAAGGAGTGAGTTTAAATGGGTGGTTTGTTTGACACTGGCTCTACTCGTGGACACCAATAGGTCCGTCAATTTTTCCCATCCCTGTTTCTTCCTCTTCATTTGGTTGACGAAGTCAAGAAAGTTATCATCACATTCGCTCACCTGCAACCCAGCCCAGTTCCATTGCATTCAAAATCAGTTTCATAATTCATACTCCATAATTGTTTACTAAGAATGGAAAGAAAGTTAATACTCACCGCTCTTAGTGCCTCCTTTACTACCAGTTTTCCCTTGTGGCTATCTATTGCTTCAGTGCAAGCTTGGATTGCAGCAGTAAGAACCTTTTGCTCCTGTGCCAATTAAAACAGACACATCCTAAGTTATCAGCATAGAATATTTCCTTTCCAGCAGACTAATTAACAACACCTGAAAAAAGAGCTATCGAGCATGTACAAAAATTGTACTGCTCCTTCAAAACATGAACATAACCCCAGTGCTTAACTACTATACATTTATCAAGCCCGAAGAACATACCTAATATTCGTCGTTATTACTTTACATAATCACAATTATTCATACTCAGGTTGGATAGAATGTGAAAGTTAGATCTTTCATCTAAAAATATGTGGTAGATGAATCTTTCACATGAGAATAATGTGAAAATTGGATTTTTTTCACCTAAAAATATGTGATAGATGAATCTTTCACATGAGAATATTGCTGGATGCACTCTGCCAATTGAAGAAAGAACAGTGCAATTTATGCACCAGAACCAAAGAAGGATAGGAATTAACTAGAATAGTGAATTAAGCTGAAAGCTGAATGCTCACTGATATTAATCTAGCTCCAATCCACAAACGTTTGGGGGAGAAGGGAATGAGAGTAACTGTTTGTGTCCATTGTCATCTATTTGCTTTCATTCTAACATGTTTGTGTCCACTATGACAGGGAAAGAAATCAGTTGGCAAACAAGGAGAATCGTCTGGGTGGCGAAAACTCATCTATCTAGGCTCATTAAATTTAAATGTTCCATTGGAGGATCAAAAGTAAAGAATTTTTTTTTAGCAAAAGTTGAAAATAAGTGAATGTGAACTACACAACTTCGTATTGATTTTCAACTATCTCATACGAAGAATCAAATACTTTTCTTATACAACAAAGACCAACTCCAGCCAGATACTTACTCCAATGATTTCAGAACCAAAATCTTAAATCAAAACTAAAAACCCTAACAACCACAACAAAAACAAAAAAACAAAACAAAAAAGAACAAAAAACGCTGATGATATCATGAATACCATCTTAATCAACTCAAACGGTGAGTATACTGCATGCATTAGATTACCTAAAGAAACATTAAACACATAAAAATTTACCTGATTGTCAAAAAAAAATCCTCAAAATCGTTGACAGGAAAATGCATAAACCCCGATGAGCAACAATGAAAGGTATATGTTGGTTGGACTTGTGAATCATAGGTAACATCAATTGAACAAAGACAAAGGAGATTCGTTTCTACTTGGAAATTTGGGGTTGTGTGGGGGTATCCTTTCAATGATTCTTTCATACCTGATGTGTATTTGGCGGATATTTCATTGCTGCAGCTGTTGCCGTGGGATATTCCGTCAGCAAATGAAACGAGGGAGAGACCGAGAAAGACCATCAATTAGCTCCAGTCCTTCGCAGAAGACAATTAATAAATCAGTCGCATCTTTCCAAACAACCATTAGTCTGTCTGTGCTTAGTTACAGCGTCATGCAATGCCGCAGCCTTATTTATTTCATATGTGATCATTTAGGTTTAGGACTTGCCTTAACATCGTTTTATACCTTTGCATTGTAGATATCTACCTACGGTTTTACACTTGGCTTAACATTTTGCATATTTACCAAGCCAAAACAAATTGCCGTCCAGGGAATCCTTTTCAAGAAGTTATAATCATAACAACAAGAAATTTAAGAAAACTTAATTTATATAAAAGATAGCAAATAACAAAAGGTTTTGTCCATTTTTTCCTCTCTATATATAACACCAGATCCACTTTTTATTCAATCCTGCTCTCAAAGACATACTACTTGGAAGACAAACGAGTTAACTCGTGCCCAAGTAACCAGATAAAGAAAATGAATGGGACTATACCATCAAGCCTTCTTCCATCCGAAGCGAGTCCCGAATGGATGAACAAAGCCGATAATGCATGGCAGTTAACAGCGGCAACATTGGTAGGGCTACAAAGTGTACCAAGACTAGTAATTCTTTATGGAAGTATTATTAAAAAGAAATGGGCTGTAAATTCAGCATTCATGGCACTGTATGCGTTCGCTGCAGTTTTAGTATGCTGTGTAGGTTGGGGATATAGATTGTCGCTTGAACAAAGTTATTTACTTGAGAAAGGTTTTGCTGGGTTGTTTCCAACAGCAACAATGGTGTTTTTCCAATTTATTTTTGCTGCTATAAGTTTGATTTTGATTGCTGGAGCATTACTTGGAAGGATGAATTTTCATGCTTGGATGTTGTTTGTGCCATTGTGGTTGACATTTAGCTATACCATCGGTGCATTTAGTATCTGGAGTCTTAATGGGTATGTATAGTCATGTTAACTCGTGCCCAAGTAACCAGACATTTAGCTATACCATCGGAAGGCTGGTGTTATTGATTATTCTGGTGGCTATGTTATTCATCTCTATTCTGGTGTTGCTGGATTCACTGCTGCTTATTGGGTATGTATAGTCATGTTGCATTCAAACCTCGATATTCATAAGGTCTAAATCAATGTTTTACTAAAGTTGTAAGTATTTAATCGATCGAGTGTTGGAAATAAAAATGGCTAATACTAACATTAAGAGTTTATTACTTAAAATGATTTTTTTGTTATTATAATTAACTTGATGGGTGCTAGGATCACTAGTCCAAACTTGGGTGGAATTATAGCCATTTTCACTTCTTAGTGAATGAGAAACCTTTGGTTGTCCCACATTGGGAAAACCAAGGAGGAAGTTCATGCATATTACCACAAACGTTCTATATAAGGAAAAGAACTAGTGGATTGGATATGGACTTGGGAAATGGACTAGTGGGCAAATGCATACATGTGCGAAGCACCGTAGGCCGTGGGCTTGCGGGCTTGCGGAGCTTGCGGTGCTTGCGTGTTCTTTTGGCTCGAGCCTTGGCGCGACCTTTGACGTGTGCTTGGCGCGTGCTTGGCGTCTTCCTGCGAGTGCACACGTGTACCCATCAATGAGAAAACGTTCGTTTATTTTAAATAAATATTTTACCGTTTTGAATTAAATGAAAAATAAAATCATAAATATTTTTTAATTAAAAATCTTAACGTTTTGTTTTAATGGGGATTTAATATTTCAAATTAAATTTTTCACCGTTTTAAAACTCAAAAGATTTCTTCTCCTATAAAAGAACAACATTACTAAAGTTTTCGTTTACCCCAGTCGCATCCACTGTCCTGACGACTTTTCCCCTCTTCTTGCTTTGATTTGTGCACTAGTTTACTTTCATTTTTTCCTTTACTGTTAAGTTTACAACGGGCCAACGAGCTTTGCTAGCTGGGTTGGTATCAGGTGATTTTATTCTGAATTCAAGTTTGTCACTGAAAGGGTATAGCAGCATCTTCCTGAAGGTGTACCTGGCAAATATTGAATTAAGGGCAGTCTGTTGAACAGGCGACTTCACCTCTCTGTGCTTGAGTGTGTGTACTGCTTCATTCTAACCCTCCCTTAATCATCTTCAAGTTCTCTGTTGTTTGTGTTTCTCTGTTACAGGAAGGTACTTATCCAACATCGAGTACATATAGTAAGTAAGTGGTGGCTAATTCTATCAATCTCAAAATTTGTCAAGGTTGGTCCAAGGGCTAACAAGGATAGGGAGAGTTTCCCACCAAATAAAATAATCTTAATGCTTGCTGGAGCTGGCCTGCTATGGATGGGTTGGACAGGATTCAACAGTGAAGATCCTTATGTTGCCAGCATTGATGCATCTCTTGCGGTTCTTAATACGCATGTTTGTGCCGCTACAAGATTACTTGTTTGGCTTTGATATCATTTTCTTTGGCAAATCCTCTGTAATCGGAGCCGTCCAGGGTATGATCACTGGCTTGGTTTGCATCACTCCAGCTGCAGGTAAATTAACCAAATTATATTTACTCCAAAGAATGAGACTCAAAGTGCATAACAAATGCATCACGCGTATCCAAGTTCTCAATCATTATGGTGTCTCTTGAAATAATAGTATGCAGTGGGATGTGATTTTATATATGCAATCTAAACCAAAATGTCCCTGAACAGGGGTTGTACAAGGTTGGGCCGCTATTCTAAAGGGAATGATGTCAGGAAGCATCCCATGGTATACAATGATGGTTCTTCACAAGAAGATCAAACTATTAAAACATGTGGACGACACCATGGCCGTTTTCCACACCCACGCCGTTGCAGGAAGTCTTGGAGGTATTTTAACCGGCTTTTTTGCCGAGCCCAAACTTAACCGTCTCTTTTACGCTATCGACGAGTGGGAAAAGTACACTGGACTTCTTTACGGGTTCCAAATGGGGCGTGTAAAAGCTGGTTTTCGCCAAATGGGTCTTCAAATTGGTGGAATTGTATTTATAATTGTACTAAATGTTATTAGCACAAGTGTCATATGTTTGCTTATAAGAGTTATCGTTCCTCTTCGGTTGTCTGAGGAAGATATGCAAGTTGGAGATGATGCTATCCATGGGGAAGAAGCTTATGCTCTGTGGGGGTGATGGAGAAAAGTTTGAAACTTCCAATAAACAGAACAATTCAGCTTCCGATGTAAATGATTTTCCCTCAAAGGCCGCACCTCAGGAAGCTGAGATGGGACGAGTTTAGGAAATTAATGCAGATAATAAGACTTGGTTAATTATTATTCCCTCTATCCACTTTATCCACTTTACAAAGATGGAGTTTTTATTTTTGGTTATCCATCTAGATAGATAGAATTGTGATATTAATATTTTTTTTTGATAAATTTGTCTCTATTAATGTTACATAGATATCACCATAATTTACTTGATGTTTCTGGCATTGGGAATATAACAAATGATAAAACAACAAACGAGATGAATTTTTATAAATCTTATATATTTTCTTAATATGTGAGAAAATTGTTTTACGTCTTTATAAAATGGACGAGAGGAGTACTTATACATAATGTGTGTACTCTGCTGTCAGGTTCATAGTAATTCTTTTTTTTATTTTACATTTTCTTCTTCTTGTTTAATATTGGACTGCATTGTTAAAGTTTCTTAAATCAGTATATATAAAAAAGAAAAAAAGAAAAGAGAAAAAAAAAGTGGTTGTTCTCAATTATGTTAGTGCAACTTGCACTTGCTTATCAGAAGGAAATGCAAGTTGCAAATATACAACTCAAGTATAGGCCATTTCCAAAAAGAACAACTGACAATTTGTTTGACATCATAGTCAATGGTAGTCAGAGTGATTTCCCAAATTCCAAAAGGAATTCACCTTAGAGGGAGCAGTAATGCTCTTGAGTCAAACAACAAAGGATTGTTGTATTTCGAATATCTTCTATCAGCATATTGTATTTCTAGAATAACTTGTTTTTATTTGTTGCGATTATCAAATTCAAAGCACTTAGATTAGAATATATCTTTTACACAACCCCAAAAATATGGTCAAGGAATCATAGTTAGTATTTTATGTTCTCCACAGGCTCAGTAGTTCTGCCTTCACTCCTTATCCATCATATAAAGTATACTTTATGATGGATTCACGAGCTTAACCTAAATTATCCACCCACAAAATTGGGACCATTTGATTTGAGTCTCACTTTCATTATCATTGGCTGCTTCTAAATCATGGTTGACCAAATCTGCGTTGTATGTATTGAATTTTTTCTAATTGACTTTTCAAATTTTAGAGTTATCCTAACGTATGTAGTGTTGAAACGAGAGATCGAACGAGAACAATAATAGAGATCGAGACACAGAGATTTACGTGGTTCACTAACTGTTACGTTAGCTACATCCACAACAGAAAAAACAGAGTTTTATTATAGAGCAGAATACTGAATTACACACAACGTGTGTATATATATAGGGCAAAGAAATAAACCCTAATTCGACTAAATAACGGAAAACAAGCCCAGTGATAATACATTACGTATATGTAGTAATGCAACGCGTGTATATATATAGGGGGGCTCTGCCCCTCGGACTGCTCGTAGAGTTCCGGCCAACGACTGATTCAAGGCATATCAACATGTAGTAAAACAGAAGAAAAGAAACTACAGGCCACGCTTGATATGAAAAGATACTGATAATGTTTCCTCTCGCAACCTTTGTTGATATTGAAGGTTAACATTCTAACAGTTGGCTTTACAGCTAATTTTAGTCTGGTGGTTTTGCTTAACAAGAACAGTAAAAAAAAAAAAGAAAGATACTCTTTCCGTTTTTATTTTTTTTGATATTTTTATTTTATTCTAAGGTAAATATGAAAATACCAAATTTCCTGGGACAAAAATGGTATGAGGAAAACAGCGTTTACACTTAATGGTGTGGGTTGTCTGGTAAGATGATGATCATGTCTACTTGTACTACTTGCAATTGAGCATTTCCACTTTGAAAATGATAAACACACAGTGGATTAAATCCCAAGGTATGTACCGACAGACACAGAAAATGGAGCCCATCTTAAACCCACCTCTCTGTTAAATCACGGGTTAGGTAGGGATTCCATCCCTTTGTGTGTTACACACTGCGGGATTCAACCCGTGGTGTGTAGCAGCTACGTTTCCGCTTTCTTTCTTTTTTGCTTGTTACCTGCCCACATTCACTCATACTAAACTCGACCCACAAAAACTTTGACTCTGGCTACATTAATGGACCGACAAAATTTTAGCAAATTGAGCTGCAGGAGAAAGTGTAAACGCCAAAAAAAAGAAAAGACTGGTTTTTTGGTTTATATCCAACAGTATAACAATTATAACCGCTTGCTCTCTGGGATCACTCTAGAGAGAGTCCAGACAATGTTATCAGGTGTGACTTGTTTTAACTATAAGCAGTACAAAATGACACCATGTGAAGAGAGCAGATTTCCTTTTAAACAGAAACTATAGATGAAAAATGAGAATTGCAAAGCATGTATATAAAGGCATTTGATCAGCTGATTTATACAGCCTGTTTGTACCCCCTATAAAATACCGTAAAGCCCACTAGACAAGCATGTCTAACCCAAAAAAAGGTTTCAGAATGTTCTAAATGTCTTGTTGCCCAAGTTACTTGTATATGAGAGTTTATCTCATAATTAGGAACATAAACTATAAAAATACATTGGATCTAGACCTTAAAGATATACGTTTTTGAAGGTTAGCTAACCTGGAGAAGAATTATTATAATGTTTACATCAATAAATATCTCTCTCCAAGGGGATTCATCCGTGGATGTAGACACAACTCGCCGAACCACGTTAAATTCGTGTCTTTTCTATTTATCTTTAATTCGTTCTCTAACCCTATTTTACATCATCATTATCGAATCAATCGTGTTTTGTACCTAATAGTAATTTCCAGTACAAACATTAGCACCGACTAAGGGGATTCTTGTAAAACAATCGTGTTTTCCCATTGAGAAAAGTGTAGCAAAAATCATGTACGAGATTCCTTAAAAAATCAGGAAAAAAAAAAATAGTGTTTAAAGAAAGCGTTGAGAAAACAGTAGCAGAAAGTGTTGCCAAATCCAGAGAAAGAGTGACATTAATAATGTTGCAAAAGCGTAGAAGAAAATTAAAAATCACGCATCTTACTCATCCAGCCTAGCGGCGGACCAGTGGTCAGTAAAGTGCTGGATAATCAGCGCACATGTCAGCGGTACATGCGCGCCACATCATCAATCTCTGCGCAGCCACCGTCACATGTCGTCATGCCACATCAGCGATGACTCATCGCCAAGTCAGCACAAAAGAGCTGTCACGTCAGCAAAAAATGCCATATCAACTAAGGTCGATGCCACATCATCGGTTACTCGCCACCATGTCAGCATATGTCAATGGCCATGTCAGCAACATTGTCTAGTCAGTACTGCCACGTCAGCACCTGTCAACCGCCATGTCAGTATTCTTGTCCAGTCAGCCAAAACCGGTTCAACTCTCCGATTCTACCCACTATTTTGTTTCTTTGATATCTTATTTGTTTCAAGTCCGAATTGAGTGATTTTTAGCTCGTTGCGACCGTATTTCAATTCCCTAAAACATAGAGATATTGCAGATGAGGATTGCTTAGACACTTTAATGTTTAGCCTTGCACTACATCGCAAGCACATAAAGCCTCACCTTGCATATGAGCACTAAAGTCTTGCTTTTATCACAAGCATAAAATCTCGCCTTGCACGTGAGTATAAATCTTGCAACAAAACAAGCACAAAGCCTTGTCTCAACCGCGAGCCCATCACTTTTTGTTGGATCAAAGACTCGTACTCGGCACAAGCAATATGCCATCCTTCCCTAGCATCGAGCGCTACAACCTGTTATATTACGAGCAAAAAGCCTTGCCACAGCCGCAAGCACATTACATTTCAATCAAGTCTCGACTAGCTCTCGAGCATTGTAAGTCCAATATTTGGCATAAACTCTCGCCTTGCACGTGAGAATTTTTTTGCAGGTTACTACAGTTGGGGGCGTCATTGTAAATAATGGGGCGAGATACGATTTACTACAAAAACAATAAGTCACGCTTGGGGGCGAGTTACGTCATTGACAGCCGATGTAGAAGGAAAAACGAACTTCTTACCCCCAACAAGTTGGAGGTTAAGAGGGGACGATGTTTGTACCCTCTATAAAATACCGTAAAGCCCGCTAGACAAGCCCGCCTAGCCCAAAAGAAGGTTCAAGAATGTTCTAGATGTCTTGTTGCCCAAGTTACTTGCATATAAAGTTTATCTCATAATTAGGGTTTAACATAAACTATATAAATACATGGGATCTAGACCCTAAAAATACATGCTTTCGGAAGTTAGCTAACCTAGAGAAGAATTATTGTAATATCAATAAATATCTCTTCCAAGGGGATTCATCCGTGGATACATAACTCACCGGACCACGTTAAATTCGTGTCTTCTCTATTTATATTTAATTCGTTCTCTAATCCTATTTTACATCATCATCATCATCATCAAATCAATCATGTTTTATGTCTAATAGTAGTTTTTATAAATACAGCCACCACCAAAACACATGGTATTCATTGTACTCGTTATTAACTAACAAAAATTAGTCTAAACATAAGATTTATTCAATGCCTGAGTATGTACCCAAGTTTATAAAATAGGTTAATCATTTTATGTCGAGAGGGATCTTAACAGGAGGTATGCCAGCTACTGTATGAATTCAATTATTCATCCCAGTATTGGGTGGCGATATGGGATATGGTAATGGATTGATTGCGGATGTCTCCAACTCTCCAAGATTGGAAGGTTATGGGCAATTAGAGTGGTTGGACACCAAGGTGAAAGTAATCTTATCATTGTAATGATTTAATAATAAACAAGGTTGCCCGGGGGTCATTTGCAGCTAGTTTCCTATCATTTTCGATTAAAATCACATACCTAGAATGGTTGGTGAGAAGACACAAACTCAAGCCGTAGACAATTTCTCTTATTCCGGTCTCCAACACCAAAAAACGCGTTGCCTTTTTATCATCTATCGAGAGAGAAATGTGAAATGTACAGTTAACTCTTCTCTCTCACTTCACGATTGCGGAGCCAAAAAGTAGAAAGGATACAAAATCAGTAATAATAATACAGTGAATACTTACTGACTGACTGATTCCCATATACCACCAAGGCACCAACAACAAAGAAGCTAGAAAAAGAGATATTTTTTTCTTTTTGTTTCTCTCAAGAGAAAAAACTCCTTTTCTAAGTTTTAACAGATTAAAAAGGGTTTTCCTTTCTGCTGTTTTAATCAATGAAAACTCAAAGCAATTAGTAAACCCAACCCCCTTTTTTTTAAACTGTATTCAGATCCATTCAGAGAGTTTTGGGCATTAAACAATGGAAAGAAGTGTACTTAGAAGAAGAACCGAAGGAGAATAACGAGAACCAGAAGACTATGACAATTTCTGGGTTTTCTGTACTTTGATTGTGTTTTAGTTGTTGTAAAGAGATATAGAGAGAAGACAGTGCTTTTTATTGTGATTTCCTACTAGAAGAAAAATAAGTTGCTAGATATATTAGAGAGAAGAAGGTACGGAGATGGAGATGGAGATGGAGAGAAGAGGTATGGAGATGGATAGTGAGAACCACCAGGCTGGGTCTGTATTGACAGGTGATACTAGAGGGAAACATAGGATTCTTGCTGAACTTAAAAGACTTGAACAAGAAACTCGATCTTTGGAGGTATTTTCTTTTCTTAGACTTGAACAAGAAACTCGATCTTTGGAGGTATTTTCTTTTCTTTCTTTCTTTTACTTCATTGTATTTCTTTTAGGTTTATCAAATACCTTCTAAATGAAATCTTAGTGCCCTAAATCAGTTGACAAGATTAACACGAAATCTCCACATTGAAAATTTGAAATAACTCTGAGCTGCTGTGTGTTGTGTCTTGAATATATTTGGTAAACCAGGATTCAGGTGATGATATTGTTATGTTATTCAATACAGTAGAGCAGGGGAAAATATTCAATACATAACCATTAAGTTAGAATTGATTCTGTTTAAGTCTTTTTTCTGCAGAATTTTGGAAGTTTAGTGTATGAAAATTTGGGGGGAGTTGATTTTGGTGTCATTTTCCTGTTTTAAAATTAGGGGTTTTATGGCTTGATAGCTTTGTTTAGAGACCCATTTAGGGAGAAAAATGTAGCCTCTTTTCTTTAAATGATAACTTCAACTGGATGATTTTTTATTGGTCATCTCATCTGGGTCTGGATAGTTGTGCTGTCTGACTACAATGTTTACAGTGATGATCATTCCGTAAAATTGGAATAGTATGTAAGAACTTATGGAAAAAGGTAGTCATTTGGGATTAAATCCATCCGGACTTGTGTGCTGAACTTTGTGAAGAGGTTTTCAATGCGTCATTTTAATATGAGATGGTTTCTAGGGCATTGATTTATACGTCTCGGCCAAACAAGATGGTGTTCAATGTCATTAAGTATGTATCTTGTCCAATTTGCTTAGTAGGTAAAGCAAGATGAAATGCCTCTTCAGTCCAATATATTTTTCAACTTTAAGAATCCAAAGCATTTTTTCTGAAGACTCTTTGAATCCGATTTACTTTATAGTAAGTTCTCTCTCATTACTATATCGACTTATGAAAGTCAAATATTTATGATGTCAACACTTATGTACATAGTTCCATCTTATCAGTAATATTTCTTAAAGTTCATCTATGCGTTCCTTAAAGTTGTTCATGAGGTTTATTTTCCACTAGACTAGACAATATTGCTTGGTCTAGAAACTGTACCAAAAGATTGCCAATAATTGGTTTGTCCCATGTTCCCCGTTGTGATCTTTTCTTTGTGCTATGAAGAAGTGGGGATTCATCTGTAAATCTTTGCAACTCAGTGCTTCTTTTTCTCGGGGAACTGAGGAGTTGGGACTCGGGGAATGTTGCTTTTCATGAAACTACACTCCTGTAAGATCGCTATGTAGGTTGGTTTAGTCTATAGGAACAGAAAGCTATCCCAGCAGATGCTACATGGTTAAGCAAAATTTGCGTTCAGTTATATTTATAGATTTCTAAGTTATGGTATGATTGAACTTAATAGGAGTTTGGAGGTGAGAAGGCGTTGGTTATGTTTTTACGGCGTTTTCCCGTTACTAACGCAAATATATCTGCTCAATTCTTAGGAGCCCGAGGCAAGAAAGGATTTAGTTCACAGATTCCGTAGGTTAGACATTAGTTGCATCGGCGTAGTATTCACACCAATGTTCTAGAGAGTCGGGATAGATGAAAGAAACTTTTCAGTGAGTCTTAATGATATAGAGGCATCTGTGTTAATCATAGTTTCAGGTGCCAACACTGGTGCAGGCTTAGGAGTCTGCTGGGGTTAAATCAGGAATCAAAGTGTTGATGATTGTGACCTATTCATCACTACAGCATCATTTTTTCACCTGCCAGCTACTCCAAATGCGTCATGTTAAGAATACGTGTCAATGGAACGTCATAGAAAAGACACTACTGTTACTTTATCTTTATAAGTTTAACGTTGAAAGCACTTAGTAGGTTGATAGTTTGTTTATACTTTATACTGGGGGACCTTCTTTATTTGCCCAGACCATCTGAATGTCCTTTGTTTTCCATCATATGTACGTAGGAAGAACTGGAAGAACTCGAGAAAACAGAGAAAGTCTCTGCAGCATGCAGGGAGTACGTATATTCTTACTGAAGATATAAATTATTATGCTAAAGTCTGGGTTTGATTAGCACTTGCAACTATTTGTTTTCTAGACTAAATCTTCTCTGGTTTCTCTCATCAGATTGTTGTTAAACGTAGATGCTAGACCGGATCCACTTCTCCCAGAGTAATATATCTTTCATTCATAATCGTTACTTCTACTCTCATTTTGCACCTTAAATACAGCAACCATAACTGTTATCGATTAATACATTAACTAATGGCTGCTATGTATGTGACAGAACGCATGGCCCAGCAAATCCATTCTGGGATAGATGGTTTGAAGGACCTCAAGACTCACAAGGTTGTAGATGCTGGGTACTCTGAGTCTCATTCTTCTGGAGATATGAAATCCCCTTCTCCATTTAGCCTATATAGACCCAAAGGATTGTTTATCCTCTTTTGTTTTTTTCTCCTTTTCCTTTACACAATATTTGGGAGTGAAAGATTGTTTATTGAGGCATTTGTAGAGTTTAATACATTCGTAAATATCAAGTGTAGTGCCATTGTGATTTATGCACAAAGATGAAGAATTTGTTTCCGTAAAATCAGAATGAAAATACAATTGTTCTGACACAAGAAATCCATATGGATGAGTGTTATACAGAATAAGCTTTTTTCAGTTTTCCCTAAGTACATCAATGAAAACACTTGCCAAAGTTTCTGTTTAACTAGTAGCTTTTCCAGTGACGTGCTGAGCTATCCACCCCAATCCATCATATAAACCATCACCTGTTAGAGCACTGCATGCTTGAATATGCCAGTCGTGGTTCTTGATGCTGTGGAGAGAAAGGTTATCAGTGATCTCAGCAGGGGACATGGCATCCTTGAGGTCTTGTTTGTTTGCGAAGACGAGAATGACTGAATGTTGAAGATCTTCATGTTGGAGCAGCCTGAAAAGCTCATCTTTCATTAGGGATATTCTAGCTCTGTCAGTGCTGTCTATGACTGCTATCAGTGCGTGAGTACCACGATAGTATGTAGCCCAGGATGTCCTCAGCCGCTCTTGCCCTCCAAGATCCCACACCTGATAAAACATTCAATAAAAAGGTTAGATAGGTGGGTTCTGAATCATGTTTAGACATGCAGATATACAGGAACATGAACTTGTATACAAGACTGAATATAACAAGTGTCAAGCCCAATAGAGCAGATCAGTCAAACCAGGTGGTCATAATGTAAGTTCTTAAACTATCATCAGCTGGAAGAGGTTGCCCACTACTTTGACATTTGAGAGATCTTTCTGTTAGAGACAAAGCATATGGTAGTGGTACAACTCAAACACTTGGCATAGCAAGGCAAAAACTTGCTGCAAGTCATAATAGTAAAGGCATTAATTAGAAAGATCTCTATTATGTAGATCTTCTATTATGTATCGCATCTTCTGGCAAAATGTTACAAAGAGAGCTGCTCTAAATGCAGTAAGCAACTATGCATAGATCAATCCCCCATTTAAATCCAAACAAGTTGATACAGGGAGACAATCAAACTTTCAAGATCCCCACCAAGGGTGACAACATTATTCAGTAATACGTACAAACAAAGAGCTACCAACTCAACAATTGTGGATTAATCGATACCAAAAATAGATCATCACTTTAAATTTCTCCCAAGGTTCGGCCTTTATCCTTCATTATTTAACTTTGTAAGACACATCAAATCGTTCTTTGTGCAACTATAGAATTTGATATATAAACCTACACCACCCGGTCTATTTATAACCTCAAAAGAACCTGTCACATGTTTACTAACGACAAAATGAGATATCCATATTCTCTGTTGTTAGACAAGGGAAATAAAGTGTTTGAAGGTCAACGCTTCTGCATTATCTCAAGAATTGTTTCACAGACCCTTGGCCAGCTTTATACTTAACTATATCATATAGTCCCAGAAACGGGAAAATTCAACAGAAAAGAAAGCAAATTTAAACACAATTGATATCATCACTAAGTCTCGTATCTAACTTACTGCTCAAAAACTTCATGAGTCTAAAATTCCAGTTTCTTAAAGTGTAATACAGGAAATTTTAACAACCACAATCAACATAGTTCAACATCTAGGCACACATTACCATTATCTGACTTGTAAGCTTAAAAGTGCAAAACAGAAAAGTCTAAAGTAGGGATTACATCTAATTAGTTTTAAACCAGATATTAACAATAGAAAACTACATGTTGTATACAAGAAGTACATTAAAACACCTTTATAATCATGTATAAAACCACTTCTTACTTATCCAAGAATCAAGGACATCACATTAGACCGGAAGCAGTCAGTTACTAAACACATATTTTTCCAGCAATCAGCTACAACTTAACATACGGATCATACCATAGCCGAATTAAACTAATGTTTACCTATAATCTAGTCATCTTTCTACAAATCCAATTGGTGTTTCAACAAAGATTGTAAAGAAGAATCATAACAACCATTTCAGGTAGAAGTTGATAAGTAAGGATTTATTTCTTACCTCGAATCGAATGTTCTTATAAACAAGTTCTTCAACATTACTCCCCACAGTTGGATGTGTAGTAACAACTTCTCCAAGATGCAATTTATATAGAGTAGTTGTCTTTCCAGCATTATCCAATCCAACTACAACAATCTTATACTCTTTCGCAGGAAACATCATAAACCAAAATCTTGACATAAACGCTCCCATTCTTTATTCCCAAATTGATTTCACAGAACAAATTCAATCTAACAAAACCAGTAAGAAAACATCAATAATTCATCAATCGATCTAATTCATCAAAAAAATTCAAGAAATCAAGAAAGAGGAGCTTAGATTAAGTGAAATTCGCAGATCTAATCTAATTAATACTTAATAGAAAAAGGAGGGAAGAATCTAACCTTTATTTATTTTTTAGGGTTGAGTGGTTGAACAAAGAGAAACGTCCATCAAAAGTTTGTTGGAGAATCGAACATGAAATCACTTTCTTTCTTTAATCTACTCTGTTTGCAATGGAAGAATAGAAAAGTTGTTTTTGTAATGGAAAGAAAGATAGTTGCTAAAAATTGAAAAGATGTCTAAAACAAGAAAGGAACCAAGGGGATGGGAAACTTCACCTCGAATATGGTTCATTGGGTATTGGTGGTTTTAGTGGGGCCTGCTCGAAAATCTTAAGGATATGGGTAGTTGATGGAATATTTGACGACTAGGATTTACTTAGACAAACAGATGGTATGGCCGCAGGGTAATGGGTTTATGTCGGCTGTAAAACGGATTTTCGAATATTGTTGGGTTTAAAACCCGAATATCCATAAAAGGCTTGAATGTTAGGATTAGGAGTTACCGATTCACCGAAGTGGTAGAATTTTCGTCTCAGTAGTGAGTAACATTCAGGGAATATTGTATACGGATGATGCAATAGATTTTTCACTAGTTTTCTCTTCACAGTTTTTGAATCTTACCTTCTTCTTTTTTATATATGTAAACAGAAAATTTCATTAGCTAGAATTCTTGTCCAACAATAATTGCCTTTCTAATCTTACCTTCCTTCTCGTCATATACATATGGAACCTATTTATTCTTTAGACTTGGCCAAGGCCAAATATTCCACCTTGTTTGCCGCCCCTGCAACAACGATCATTTTTTAAATCCATTTGTTATAGTTATAGGTTACTTAAAAAAATCCTATTTAAAATGATCGAAAGCTTATTTAAGCATCTCTCTATCAGTGTCTCAAGTCCTACCAGCTACCCCCAACCATGGCTGACCTCCAAAATTATGCACTTCTTTTCCTCAATTGGTTTATCTCAGTCATTCTGGTTCGGAAGTTTTTCCCAAATACTCGACCAGGGGTTTACCTCCCACCAAGCCAAATAGCCTTACCAATCATTGGTCACCTGCACCTTCTTGGTCCAATCCCTCACCAAACCTTACATAAGCTATCAAACCGCTACGGTCCATTGATTCATCTTTTGCTTGGCTCTGTTCCCTGCCTAGTAGCATCATCAGCCGATACAGCGAAAGAATTCCTCAAGACACATGACCTTTCCTTCTCCTCTCGACCACAATCCGCTGCAGTTCACCATTTAACTTATGGCTTGGCAGATTTCTCTTTTGCACCATATGGACCATATTGGAAATTCATGATTATGCATGTCTGAGTTATTAGGTGGTAAGACACTTGAAAGTTTACTACCTATAAGGAGAGAAGAGATCCTCCATTTTCTACAAAAAATGTTACTTAAATCTAATTCGGGGGAAGCTGTTGATGTTGGAAGAGAGTTAACAAGATTGACAAATAATATAATTTCGAGGATGACTATGAGTAAAAAATGTTCAGGGACTGAAAATGAAGCTGACGAAGTTAGGGTATTGGTACAAGAAGTTGCTGAGCTAACCGGAACATTAACTTATCGGATTATATATGGTTTTGTAAACATTTTGATATACAAGGTTTAAGTAAAAGGTATAAAGATTTGCATAGAAGATTTGATGATATGATTGAGAAAATTATAAACGGAAAAATAAAGAGAAAAAAGGATGAAATGGGTACTCATGGAATTGATGAAGATAGCACTAAAGATTTGGTTGATATTCTACTTGATATAGCAGAAAATGAAAATGCAGAAATGAAACTAACCAGAGAAAACATCAAAGCATTCATTCTGGTAACACAGTTATTCCCTCTTTCTTACTAGCTTTTGACTAACCAAACCAAAACATTTCGCCAACGCCTATATAATTAGCACGCATCTTGCTTATGAAGAGACATATTGTCTACAAGTATGGGGCGTTTGGTTCGGGTAATTGGATTCTTAGGAATTGGATTATGGGGTAATCCGATTCCTAGAATTGGATTCCAAGAAATGAATTCCTTAATCAAAACAGTAGTATTTGGTTTGGGGGAATTGAATTGCATGATAATCTAAATATCTCTTAAATACCCTTACTCTTTGAAATTCTATCACTTACACTAAATTGTTCAAAAATTTAAATTTTAAAATTTAAATTTTGGTTGACATAATTCAATTACATGGTAATTGATATGTCCCAAATCACTTTAATACCCTTCTTCCTCATAGACGAGTTTCAATCTCAGGGGTAGGGGTAGGGGAGAAATCTACATGACTGAATATCCAGGGCCACCTCCACCTTCGGGAACTGTCCATTTTATGTTCTGCTCAGGATCTTTGATGTCACATGCCTAGAAAATTATCGAGGACAACAACACTAGGTTAACAAATGTGAAATGATTTTGCAATTATTAAAGAACAACGAAGTAGAGAAGGGTCATAAAGGATCATGTATTATCAAAATTTAATAATACAAAAAGGCATATAAACTTCAAAAACAATTGCAAGAACTCTAAAAGTTACCTTGCAATGGAGGCAGTTTTGAGCATTGATGTGGAGCTTCGGTTGGCCTTCCTCGTCTGGTACATACCTTGAATTGAGGGCATAAATAACAGCATTATCAACACAAACCTAATGCATAGCACTTCTGAAATCACAATCCAAAACTAAAATACAACTTACTCGTAAACACGAGCAGGACAGTATCTTGATTCAGGACCCGTATATTTTGGTAGGTTTACAAGTTCAGGTATCTTCTTGTCCTGTAGACGAAGATGAGCAGGTTGTTCGTGTTCATGATTCGTGTTGCTCCTACACGAGCAAAGAGAGAACAAAATGATAGTTAAGAAATGAGATGGAATTACTTTCTCCCTCCTGAATGAGTTTAGTGATTCACTATAACAGGTTGATAGATCTAGAGGAAAATATCTTGGGTAAACAGAACCTGTATAGTGAAGTCGGCACATCAAAAGACACCAAACCATCTGGCTTAGGGTAGGCAATTGGAGTGTGTAAGTTAGCAGGATGCAATGCAAGATTAGACTAGTCAATATCTGGTTGTGGATAATATCAAACCGTAAAAAAAAAACAAATTTCAGAGAGGAAACTTTAAAAGGAATTATGATGTGGAGAATTATGCTTTGAGAGATAAATGTGCTTACATTTGTTGCTTCATGATCGGGTTTACCGTGCTTCAGTGTCACAGGAGCTCTTCCCTTCAGGATATAGCTGTGAAAGAGAACTTAGCCCATTAGAGCCATCTTAACCAGTGAAACTTATGTGCAGCTTTCAAGGGAAAAAAACACACTACAATATCTGGCAAAAACGTGGCGAGATCTTACTGTTCGACCGCAGATACAACGAATCCTGAAACCAATCCGTACTTGAATGCCTGCAAGAGAAGTATAACATTGTGAAGTAGGTATCAGCTGGGAAGGAAGTAGAGCTCTTAAAACTGAGGAGCAATGTCAAACTTTTACTAGTTCCATTTCTGGAAGAATTCTTTCCTACCAAGGGATTGCGCATTTTAAATTTTCATAAATAAAACTAACAAAAAGGAGTAAAAACTTAAGAAAAAAAAAGTAAATTAGAACAAGGAAACACAGTTTTATATTTTAAAGTGATACCAGACCAAAACAACTTAGACTGATATAATTCTATATAGTTTAGCTCATAAGAAATAAACAATCATCTATCCGATGCAAACAAACAAAAAATTTAATTCACGTACAGAAGAAGTAGCAGTTTCTAAAACCAGTTATTGAACCAACAACCCATGCCTTCAATTCTTTCTCCAACTCCATCTTCGAAACACCACTACCAGCACGATATTTCAATCACAAACTAAGTAAAAATGCTTCAACAATAACAACCCCAGCAAGATAATCAACCTTAACCCCCTATTCTTCACCAAAACCATATCTAATCTCATCACTAACGAGAGGCAAAAACTCTCTCAAAACTTCATCACTACCCTTCTTTCCCCCTTTAATAGTCCAAACCTTAACTAAATCCCCAAAACAAGATACAGATAAATCATCCCCACCATCATCATTATCCCCATTACTACCACAAATACTAATATATCCCCATTATTATACCTGCGTAGGATTACCATATCGCTTAGCGCAGCAAGTGTTTTTCAATTGCTTTGAATCTAGGACGGTACAAAAATCGGTGGATAAATGAGAATCATCATTCTGAACTAAAAAAACCATTCATTCACTCAAACCAAATGTACAGACTTCAATTGGCGTCCAGAAACGAAAAATATTAACCCTAAATACCCAATAAAGAAGATGTAAGAATGCACGTTAGCTTTTTCTAGTTCCTGAGTTTGAGGATGATTCATTAAAAGTACTAATAAAACATATGTTTAAGAAAGAAAGAGAAGATTCGAACCTGAAATGGAGAAGAAGACGGAAAAAATCTGGACGACGTTCTGGACCTCTGGTTGGTTCTTCGTTTCTCTCTCTCTCGCTAAGATGAAAATGAAAAATGAAACTCACGATTTTGGTTTTGTTTGGAGGGTAATCTAGTACTTTCAATCTAATTCTCTTAATTTTATTCCGGAATTAGATTACATTCCATAGATATCCCAATGGAATAGAAAAGAAGGATTATATGGGAATTGGATTCCTTTGGAATTGGATTCTGCATTTTTTGGGGCTGTTTGGTTGGGGGTAATTGGGGTGATTCCCTTGGAATCCAATTCCTGGGCTTCCAATTACCCCGAACCAAACGGACTAGTAGTATAAGTGTTATTTTAATCAGTTTCTTACTTTCTATCGGATTTTGTCATTAATTGTTGAGTCATCACATTAGGCAGGTAGATGTGATAAACTTAACTTACTTAACAATATACGAGTTCCTCATTTCTAAAACTTTTAAGCTACCTTTTCTTTTGCAGGACATTTTTGCTGCAGGCACTGATACATCTGCGCTAACAAGAGAATGGGCACTGGAAGAACTCATGAACAATCCTTACATGTTTGAAAAGGCAAGAAAAGAAGTCGATTCAGTGATTGGGAAGAGAAGATTAGTAGAAGAGTCTGATTTACCCAACCTCCCTTACATTCAAGCAATTGTAAAAGAAACATTGAGATTACACCCAACTGGTCCGATAATTCTTAGAGAATCTACTGAAGACTGTAAGGTTCTAGCTTACGACATACCTGCAGGAACCCGACTTTTTATTAACGTGTGGGCAATCTGCAGAGACCCTAAGAATTGGGAAAACCCACTCGAATTCCAACCAGAAAGATTCATGCATGAAGAAGGTAGCGGACAAAGTTCGTTAGATGTTAGAGGAAAACATTTTCATTTGTTACTATTTGGAAGTGGGAGGAGAGGATGCCCAGGAACCTCATTGGCAATGCAGGTAGTGCAAATAACCTTAGCTAGAATTATACAGTGTTTTGAATGGAAACTTAAAACTAGAGAGAGTTTACCTGTTGACATGACTGAAGGTAAGGGTTTAACTCTTCCTAGGGCTCATCCTTTGGTGTGTATACCAGTTGCAAGAACAAATCAAATGCCAGCAATATAACTGCATCTGTTTGAATTGATGAAAATCTTGTGCTGCACTTTCAATTGAGTTTCTCACTTTCTTTGTAATAATAGTGTTTTAGTTTGTTTACTTGGGAAGTAGAGCCAACACTTGGTATGACATTGTTTTCACGGAAATGTTACAAGAATTTCATTATATAAACTACGCAGTTTGAAACTTGATAATTAGCAAGCTTGCACACACGGAATTCACATAAAACATGTCACAAACACCTTGTAGGACTTTCTTCAAATCAAAACTTTGCAGAATTTTAAATGATAGTTAAAAATCCTAAAACACCTATTAGGTATTCAATTAGGATTCGTACGGAATTATTAAATATCCATGGTATTCAAATTGTATATTTAGATTCCACTAATATCCTAAATATTCAATTCACTTAAGATTTTCTAGCCATAAGAATAAAACCATATTTGCAGGATCTAGTTGATAAAATCTCAATTGCTTTCTTACCTGGTAGAAGTATTGTTGACAATATTATTACTTCTAAGAAGTTGTTTCACTCCCTGGGGAAGACTGGCTCCTTGGTTGGGTCTTTTGCTCTTAAAATTGACATAAGTAAAGCTTATGACAGAATGTCATGGAGCTTTCTTAGCCAATGCCTTAAAAGCTTGTGGGATTATTGGCAAGTCTCATCACATGATCATGTATTGCATTGCAACTCTTACTTTTTCAATAAAGATCAATGGAAATATGAAGGTTTCTTCACTAGTGAGAGAGGGTTGAGACAAGGATGCCCTCTTTCTCCCTACTTGTTCATTTTATGGTACCAAGGCCTCTCTTGGCCTATCTTGGATGATTAGGGAAATTGAGGAAATAAATTCGTACAATGGTTATGTTTGTTGATGACCTTTTGTTGTTTGGTACGTTAGAAAACACCACCATCAATACTATGCAAGATATTCTTAATACCTATGCAAGGTGATCTAGGCAACATGCAAACTTGAAGAAGTCCTCTATCATGTTCCGTAAAGGAGTGCATAAGACTATGAAACTCAATATTGCTAATAGTCTGGGAGTTAACCAAATGAAAATAGATGATAAATACTTGGGTTTCAATTTCCTTTAACCTTCTCATAGGATCTCGTCTTTTGATTTCCTTGTTGACATGTTTGAATCCAAGATTTCTAGATAGAATCTAGTCTTTCCAAGATATTTGCTAACACTGCTCTAAAAAATCCAGGCAGAATTTTCCCCATTTAAGTTGTGTTGGGGCTCATACCTTCCTACTTCATGTCCACTAGCATTCTGCCAAAATATGTTCTCAAAAAACTTACAAGAATCATGAAAAATTTCTGGTGGGGGCATACTCATGACACCATGAAAATCCACTTCATCAAATGGGATATCTTAATGGAAGAAAAAGATGTGGGGGGTCTGGGAATTAGAGAGCTTGAAGACATCAACGTTGCTCAGATTGAAAAACTCTTGTGGAAGCTATTGGAGCATCCAGAGTGTTTATGGGCCCAAATCATGGAAGCCAAATACCTGAAAGGGAGAAACATTTGAGAGGTGAAGCTGACTCAAATTAAGGATCTCATCAACCTGGAAAGCCATTTTGGAATGCAGAAAACATATGAAAAACAATTGTGTTTGGGAAGTGGGTCACATGATAAACGTCAACAAGGATTTGTGGATTCCAGGGTGCAATGAAATATTGAATGAGATACAGCTCAACATTAATAACAACTTAATCGAAGTCAAGGACATGTTGTTTTATAGTCCTAAAAGATGGAATGCTAGCTTGGTAAACCAGAATTTTCCTCAAGACTTGGCCTCAATACCCATCCTTTAAAACTAGGTTGGACGACTAAAGTTTTGTGTTGAGTGAAATGGACAAGCACCACATTATTTTAAGACGGACAATTATACCCATACTTAATTCTTTAACTACTAAGACAACATCTCCTCCTTCTAAAAAAACTTCCTCCCTCAACCACGGTATCTCCTCCTTTTTCACCCTATAAAGTATCATCTCCACCATCTCAACCAACGCAAACACCAACAGTACCGCCGACAACATTATCTCTTCAATTGTATTTCTCCACTACCATAAACACCAACACTACCATCATTGAAACCACCATCGACAATATCAACTTCCTCAACTATCTTTCTCCACCACCACCACCATCAACAATATTATATTCTTCCATTATCTTTCTCCACCACCACAAATACCAACAAACACCACTAACATTGATAGTGATTTTTGTTTCTTCAAATGCCCTAATTAAATTAAGATAACTCAAATTAATGGAAATTAAAAAGTATTAGGATTTTGTCTTCCATCAATTTTGCAAGATGAGTAACTTTCCTAACCTGGCTTAATTAGGGACTTGTGGAATTAATAGGGGGATTTAGCAAATTTATCCCCACACCAGTGCCAAAAGGTGGTGTAAATACTAGTTTACCCTTCCCTAATAACTAATCTTAAAATCTTATTATACTTAATTCCACAATCCCCCATTCTATTCTAAAATCAAAACCAAAAATCATTCACCCTCTAAAAAAAAAATCGAAATCAATTAATAGTCATCATGGTCGCAAACCTTAGACCATGACGACTTTTCATATGAATGTTAAAAGTATGAAAAGTCGTCATGGTCTTTGAGTTTCGACCATGACGACCCTTATTGTTAATTTTCACTGAAGACGAAGAGCCTGTTAAGGTCGCATCGGTTTTTACCTAAAACCATGACGACCCTGAAGAGTTATTTTCACTGAAGACGAAAAGTATAGTTAGGTCGTCATGGTTTTATTTAGGCTTGTCATGGTTTTATTTTTGACCATGATGTTTTTTCATAGAATGGTAAAGTTGCAGGTAATGGTCGTTATTGTTGGATGTTAAGACCGTGACGACCTTTATTGTTAATTTTCACTGAAGACGTTGTTAGGGTCGCATCGTTTTTCACCTTAAACCATGACGACCCTAAATGATTATTTTCACTGAAGACGAAGAGTATAGTTAGGTTCGTCATGGTAATATTTAGGGTCGTCATGGTTTTATTTAGGGTCGTCATGGTTTTATTTTTGACCATGACGATTTTCCATAGCATGGTAAAGTTGCAGGTAAGGGTCGTCATTGTTGGATGTTAAGACCATGACGACCTTTGAAGAATCGTCATGGTAGTATCCTCACGAATATGACGACCCTTTCCCTGTGTCTCTCCTTTCCTGCAATGATTCGACGGTTTTAACCAAAAATTCGACCATTTGTACATATTATTAGTTTACCAATCGATTTTGAGCTAAGGGTTCTTCATTTTGGGCATTGGAATCACTCATTTCTCAAACCCTAGTTTTCAAAAAAATTCCCTCCAAAAGACCCTCTTCTTCACCATTCATATATATATATATATAAATATAAAATCTCAAATTTTAATACTAACCATAATCTATATAATTAATCTAATCTAATTAATTACAAAAGTTAATCATGTATTAGGACTAATTAAACGGGGGTAGTTTAGCCATTTATAAAAATATATGGCTAAGGGGTTGGGGGTATAACTATTGGATGACCCTATTTTGTCTTTTCCTAAAGCCCCTTATTATTCTACAAGCCCCCAATTAATCAAGGTTTCCTACACCTAATTTTTTCTTTTGATTAAACCCTAAACTTTTTTTTGATGAATTTGGATACATGCTAGTTTAGCTTTTGTTGAATTTTTTTAGATCATTTTATAAAATCTAATGCAGTTAAGTACATCATTGTTTACATCTTTTTGAAAAAAAAAATCAACTTGATATACACTCTGATGCATTTTATGGTTTCATCATGTTTTGCCACTGGATGAAACTAGTTTCATCTTGTATTCTTACTGGATGAAACTGGTAATCTTAATGTAACAAGTAAGTTATTTAAAAACTAATTAATATAATTTAACATTCAAAGATTCAATGTTGTTTAGAAACTAACAAATAATTAACATTTATAGTTCACTCATTTATTTGTTCGTCCTCCACTGTAAATTTCAGTACATGCTACTACTACAATACACAGTTACATATCCCATTATTTATTTTTAAATTCAAATAAAAACAGTCTTTAAAGGATCACTTTTGTAGCAGGAATTTCTGTAAAAGTGAATAAGTTTTTCAACCAAGATGGGGACTTGTTTGTGGGGAAAACGAATTTAGAGGGTAAATTAGGAAAAATAGGGTGAGCAGATATAATTCGTCTAATCCTTAAACATTTGTACCGTTGAAGTATTTTCTTTAGATTCGACAGATCAATCTCTACAATCTTGGCCTAAACAAAGCAATGGTCATTCCAGTCTTGCTTCAGTCACAAAGGAGAAGGAGGAGGGTTAGTCTTATGGAGGGAAGCAAGAGAAAGATTGATGTCAGAGCATCAGACTGTGTGGGATTTATGGGTGTGAATAGCTATGAACAATTCTTTGTATGTGAGAAGATCGAGTGATCGAGTTGTTCGACTTGTGTTTCTCTGTTAGACCTGTCTGTCTCCCCTGTTTCAATAGATTTATGAATCTATTTATATCATAGCTATTATAACCGTTCACCTAACCTCCTCTCCGGAAGAAAGTGTCGATGGTTGAGTAGTGGTGGAGTGGAGAAGTTGGAAAAAGTGTTAGTAATTGTTCCCACTTCGATTGAAGTTGAATGGACGGTTGCTCAACCCACTACTTCTCTACTCAATTGTTGATCGAACTTTCCAGAGTATTTATCTTTTGTGGATGCACTGCTGCACCACATGCCGTAAACACCCATACTAATACCCTAATGAATATCCCCCCATTTGTCACATCTTTGATGTATCGTGTAATTTTTGTAGTACTAAGAACTCCTAATGTGAAATCGAATGAGACTTGCTTAGTCTTTTGACTAGAGACTTGTCTTGTTTGACTATCCCGATGAGTCTAACAGACTAAACTTAAAATAAAATATGTAGTTATTTTATTTCATTATATTTATGAGGATCATTGTGAGTTCGAATAGTTTAATTAACATTGTCGTGCTTGCTTTATAGAAATAAATTTAGAATGCTGAGTATCAACAATATATATATGTGAGTGAGACTTAGTATGGCCTTTGATAAGCAATTTAGGGTTTTGGAACTTGTATATGTGAAACAAGCTCAGAAAGACAAGCATTAGGAGCTAATGCTAAGACGGATGGGCATTAGAAATTAATGTTAAGAAGGATTATCTATGGAGCTAATCCTAAGATGCATTAGCTATGGAGATAAGGGTAATACGGACAAGGATTATTTTTTACTGAAGACAGACATGCCTTGTGTTTAATCCCTAAGTCGGATAAACAATGTTGCTTAGACTAAGACGGACAAGGTCCGTATCTTGACTAAGAAGGACAAGGTCCGTATCTTAAGCTAAGACCGACAAGGATCGTGGCTACAGCTAAGACGGACAACGATCGTGGTTATAACTAAGACGGAAAAGGATCATGGCTAAAACATTTAGAAGACTTATAAGCACTGCAAATCTAGATTTGAGCTGTTTCCTTTGTCAATTAAGGTTGGAAAGTTTCATTGATCATTTCAGACGCTTATAAGTGTTGCCAACTTATTTTTTAGTGTTTCCAAAGCCCTATATTGAATTCTTTTTACGCCATTCACGTTAGTTGTCTTCTTAAGCAAGGATTAATGTGACTAGGGCTAGATTTATCTAGTAGAAGCTATGAAATCGTGTTTAGCATAATTTTGAATTGGTATCTAAGCACAGCTGTGGTACTTTAGTCAAGTAAACTCGTGTGTAACTTCTATATAAAGCTATATAGGTATTTTAATGAGTCAATATTGTTCAGTTGAACATGAGTATTGACATAAGGTAATTTTTGGAATTCAGCTGCAAAATATAGCACCGAATGATACTCAAATTGCTCTATACTAGTGGACAATCCATCTAAGAGCTTGAGATTTTATGTAAGAATCATAGAATATCTTAGAAAGTCGTAGTAAGCATCAGTGTTATTCTGATGATTTTTGCACAGTAATGAATATTGATTCAATTAGTAATTTTGATTGTATAGTTGGACATACATATAGAAAGTGGACAGGGATGAGCACCTTAGAAGAGACATGGATGAGCACCTGCCTAGAAACTCTTTGCAGAATTATGAGGTTTAATATTTCTCAAACCCGGGGCTGAGAAATAATTTTACTATTTTACCCTTGAAAAAAAATCCATCATCTACATTAGGTCCCATGCTTAGCGCGGAACAAGTAATGTTGCTCGGTAAACACTAGATGGTGGTCTGCCAGACGAAATAAAATATGACTTTTATAGTTTAATGGTTAGATATTACCATAAGAGTAGCAGTTGCACTACAAAAAAATGGGTTTAAGCGACTACTCGTTTTAAGTCGCTTAAAGACCCTTTTAAGTCGCTATAACTGTTATAGTGACTAAAAGTGGCACTCGCTCCATTGGTTGCCCAAAGCCATGTATGTCAAAGCCTTGAGCGACCATGCAATCGCTCTAGTAATAAACCAACTTACCTAAAGCGAGTACTTTTCTCATTGCTTAACATTTAGACCAACTAACATGGAGCAAGTAAAACTGTGATCGCTTAACATGTAGACCAACCAATGTAGCAAGTAAACTACCAATCGCTTCAGATATACCAATCATTCTAAAGCAAGTAAAATACTTAGTTGATAGATACATGGAGCAACTCGACCTAAATTTGCTTGGTTAAAGTTTTAAGCGATCAAATTGTTTTGCTCGCTAAAAGCGATTTCTGATTTTGATTGGTCTGAAGTTAGTTGCTCAAGCTTTTGAGGTAGCAAAGTTTTTAAACTACCTAGTTGGAAGAGCTATTAAACTACCTAATTGGAAGATATATAGAGTTTGAAGTTACTTAGTTAAGGTTTTAAGCGATCAAATAATTTTGCTCGCTAAAAACAGATTGGCCTAAAGTTTATTGCTTAAAGCATTAAGCAATCAAATTATTTTGTAATTCTGATTGCTTAAAGTATTAAGCAATCAAATTATTTTGTAATTCTGATTGCTTAAAGTTTTAAACGAGCAGATTTCTTTGCTCACTAAAAACAAATTCTGATTTAGATAATCCTAAATTATAATTATAATTAACAATTAATATTAAACATTATCATTAATTAAGATTATATAATTAAAAATAAATAACAAAATCAAATTAAAATTAATACTAAAAACAATTATGAACCAAATTAAAATCATAATTGATTAACTTTGTTATTAATGAATTCAATTTAAAGTATTATTTAGTCAAAAAAAAATTACAATCATTTAGTCTCCAAGGGAGTTGATTCAGTACTACAAGCTATGAATTGAATGTATATTTCCGCACAATGTCATATCCATCTTTGTAGTACTTCAGTAACGTATCCAAAGGAACTTCAGGAGAATGTGCTTCATTCAAAAGATCAATCCCCAATAGAGCTGGATCGATTCTATACCTGCAAATGAAAGATGACATACTAATTAGGAGGTGCAGATAGAAATTCTATATGCTCATTCACAATAAACAATTGTCAATACATAAAGACTGTTGTAAGAGAAGTTATTATGTCCAGAGATAAACATATTTTACTTGGAAGCTAGGAATTCTATAGCATCAAGGCTTTGCTTGATATTATCTGATATCAGCCAAGAACCATCACGACTAGAACTGTGATCCATTCCATTTTGGGAACCAGGAGCTGCGTGAAGGTCGAGTATGCATTTCATGTCGTACTCCCTGCACAACAAGTTTAGGTAAGTTGAGGACTACATACATTATGTCCACTTGTAGAACGCCAATGTTAAGTGAATCTCCTAAGTAAGGTGGTGGTGGGACAATTCCCTATCAAACAAATAATGAGAGAGTTGAATGGAACAGTTAGAAACACCAACTTTATATATTTTAGAAATATGTAACATAACAGTCACAAGCTTGATGAAGGAAAAAAACCTTGTTTCATCCGCTCTGTAGAACATGGTCATACAACCCTGGCCTGGTGCATCATAGTGAACATCGATCCAAGATTATCATACAGCCACACCTAAATCTTCTTCCCATGAATCCCATCTACAGCTGTTGAAAAGCTAAACTGAGAGACAGAGTGGTTAGAAAAGAAACTGCAGCCTCTAGATTACCCTAATTAGAATGGAAATGAATAGGGTATGCCCTCTATGAAGAGAAAACACCTGAATGTTTTCCTTGTAGTGAGGACAAACAGAGAAGACTGGTGCTTTATGGCCTTTATAGGTGTACTGTTTGGAACCAGTGACAGCACCCCACACCTGCAAAAACTCATGCTCATAGAATTCATGTCATAAATTTCAATACTACAGCATACACGACCATTATCTCTAGAAATTAAATTTGTAAGTATGACAAATGATTACCTTGAATAATTAATCAGCACCAACATAAGCATAAATCTGAAATTATAAAAAAAAATTCACAATCAATTCAGATTTGAGATTTTGAGCCAGGGCGCATATATGCTGCTAGGACGCTCACGTGGAAATCTTGCACAACCCATGAAATAAAAATAAAAAAAACTTACCTTGGAACTACTAAAATCAAACGACACAACAAATAAACTAAAAAGTGTGAACTTAAGTAGAGATGCCTTTTTGTTTGACTAAATAAGTCCCATCTCAGTTACAAATTGAAAGCAAACCATCTTGAAACCTAAAAAGAACTCCATATGAAACCTAACAGGTACTACAAAGCGTGCTACAGATCTACATGAAACCTAACAAGCTAACCAAAAAAAATAAACAACACCCCGTGCTACAGATCTACATGAAATCTAACAAGTACTCTATATGAAGCAGTTGATGTCATTCAACCAGCGCATACAACCAATACAAAAACAAGATTTAATATGAAACCATTAATCAACGTATACCATGTGACATAGTCAGGAAGAGGATAATGAACTCCCAAGAAGGTAGTACTTTCGGTAAAGCTTAAGAAATCCGTCAACAGCGAAACACCTAAGCAAATAATACTAAACCTGGGAAGTTTAGTTGTTATTGAAGATTGGCAAACAATAGTCTCCAATGCAAGGCTAGTACCAATAGCACCAGGAGGGTTCGATTTCTACACAAAATATAAAAGTATAGTCAAACGAAACAACAACAAAAGAGAACTATAGATGGAACCCAACACCCAAATTTGAACACACCGTGTTCACATCTTGTCTCTTAAAAAACACCCAAACCCCGGCAACGCTATAATTGAACAATCAAGTGATCAATTAAGAATGTTCCCATTTTCTAATACAATAAGTATATTAAATCCCTATCAACAGAAACCCTTATAGGCATACCCAAAGATTGAATAAGCAAAATCAGTCACATACTCACAAGTCGCACAAAGTTTATATCGTAAACTCTTAGCGAAACATACACTCCTTTGGTTATATTTTTGCTCTTTCACAGGACAATGAATTGCAAAATCAGTCACATACTTACACCAAATTTATATAATAAACACCTAGTGAAACATACGCTTCTTTGGTATATTTTTTTCTTTCACATGACAACGAATTGCAAAATCAATTACATACTCACACCAAAATATTAGAAACAAGTTAAAACAAAAACCCAATCTACAATTCATCAAGCGTAAAAGCCAAAATAATTCAAGGAAAACTACAGAAACATAATCCACAGTAGATAAGAAATTTTTTTTAATCAAAACCCTAGTTAGAAAAAAAAATATAAAAAATACCCAGTTCTAATCAGGAAGTGAAAAAAATAATCATCTAGAAATAACTCTTGCAATCTCCATCTCTTCACTTCGTTCATAATCCCTAACAACATCACCACCAAATACTTCAAACGAAAAAAAAAAAAAAGGAAAAGAAGATTAAGATTCAGATAAAAAAAAAAAGAACTATAGATCGAATTTCTAGGGATGCAAAAAGAATAAAAGCAAATCAGATCTATACGAACCTTAGATGTTTTTTCCTTCGCATGAACTCATGTCAACCTCAAACCTAACAAAGTTTCCAAAACAAGTTACTAAGCACCAACAAGATCTGCTTTATCTTCAACATTCAAAGCTTCATTCATCATCATCAATAAAACAAAATCAAATCAGGGTTTTTCATATACTAGAAATAGTATATTTACAGGTCTTAAAGCTTCATCCATCATGTTCTTACAGAGAAAACATGGGTGAATGTGATATGAGTTACAGAGAAATAGAAATGGAGATGAGATAGACAAAGTGGTGATGAAGGTATCGATGGTGAAAACCCTAGTTTTTCTTCTACAGACGGCTGCTCTGGAAGAGAGCGGAACAGACAAAGAGAGAGAAAAACAAGGAACGAAAATGATAGGGAAAAAAAGTTTAGGGTTTTGAAAAGAAAATTTGAACGGTGGATAAGCCACCTCATACGGATCATGGAAAGTTTTGGATGGTCCATATTCGGTGTTGGATTCTCTTACGGATTATATCAAGTGTGAGTTAAATATGTGGTTCTCTTTGTGTTAAAACAAAAATTTAAACGGTGGATAAGGCACCTCATACGGATTACGGAAATTTTTGGATGATCCAGATTCGGTTTTGGATTCTCATACGGATTGAGATAAGTGTGTGAGTAGTATGTGTGGTAAAACATCGATAGATTTAGGGTATCGGTGAAGATTCTGACTTAGGGAAGAAGTTATTAGGAATAATATGACGAACATCGATGGGTTTAGGGTACCGGTGAAGATTCCGAATTAGGGGAAGAAGTTATTAAGGATAATATGACGAACATCGATGGGTTTAGGGTACTGGTGAAGATTCCGACTTAGGGGAAGAGGTTATGAAGGATAATATGACGAACATCGATAGGTTTAGGGTACCGGTGAAGATTCCGACTTAGGGGAAGAAGTTATTAAGGATAATATGACGAACATCGATGGGTT